>RXPK01000066.1:1088429-1158616 GCA_004143645.1 Protaetia brevitarsis | reverse complement strand
ACTTATGCTGCAGATGTCAGCACAGTAGTACTACAGATGAGACAATGATTATTGTTTTATTATTTCTATTATGAGATTTTACACAAATGATGGATTTAAATATCTTGCAGCGTTGGAATTGTATAATTTTCCATTAATATCATTTTTTTTGTTGATACTGTTACAAACATAACCTTTTGCTAAAAAGTAGGCCAAGGTACTGCAATAGCCTTTCTCAGGTGTTTGATTACTATTTTTTTGTATCACCAGGTTGTTCCAAGTTTTAACTAATGTCTAAAGTGTTTAATGTTAATTGAAAATTAAATTTGAGTTTTGCCCTAAATTAAAGACTGTATTTTTGCTAAAGATACTAAGCTATTTACAAAGATATTTGGACAAATTGTGCACAAAATCAATATAATAATCGTAGAATCGATGTTGTTTGGTTATGCGATAAATTAACGAGAGTAAAACAACATACATATAAATCATTGTTTATTTTAGTTCAAATTATACATTTTCATTTAATAGTGCTTAAATTAGATTGTAAAGTTGAGTATTGACCCCTGTTTTCTCCTGTTGAAAATAAATAATTCTTTTTACTTTATGTTTACCGCGCAATTAAATGTTTGCAAAAATATCTAATATCTTTAAACTATGTTCTACGCAAGAATAGAAGTATTTAAAAATTGGAGAACACACGGCTATTCTATAAATCAGATTATATTCATACAATAGCCTACATTACAGTATGATGTATTAAAATTTTTTTATAGAATAGTCGTCGGTTTTCCATTTTGAAAGTGGACACTATCCTCCCTGCTGGGAAAAAAGGATATTGGAAACAATATTATTATAAGAATAGATTGTCAAGACTTATAGACTAAAATAAAAAGACAAACACATAGTTAAAGGTAAGAGTCATTCAGGTATTCTTTAAGGGAATAATAACTCTTTGAAAGTAACAATCGCTTAATCTTAAAAGCAGTTTGTGACATTTAACTTGTATTTTTTTAGGAAGTTGTTTAATTTCTGGATACTGAATACTTTCTCTACAACTTGATGTTGAAGCCCATCCATAATACGTAATGCTCGTTTTTGTAATTTGAATACCAGCAATGTTCTCCCTGACGCTCCCCATGCTATTAAGGCATTTGATACTAAAGAATGAAAGTGGGAAAAATAACACATTTTTAATACATTAAAACTAATTGAATTCTTTAACCGAGACAGTATATAACACGCGTTAACCAACATTCCGTGAATAGGTCTACATGCTCACCCAGTCGCATTTCGAATCAACCACAAGAGCCTAAAAATTTAGTGGAATTAACTTACTGGCAGACTTAGGGCCTGTTTCAGACGAAGCGGTTTAGTTGATTCAATGTGTCTGGTTTACTCTCAACTAGTTGTTTGTCATTGAAGACCTATTGAGGCTGCCAAAGCTGACAAGTTGACTCCGTGGTAAAAGGGTTATACGAGTATCTCTTTTGACATGGTCAGTGCTGTTGAAGAGCCTAATAACATCTATTTCATATAATGGTGAGTAGTCCATGCCAGGTTGCTTGCTTTGATTTCCATAAAAACGGCCTTCTTGGCGTTTAAGTAAGCAATTACTGTTTAAAAGTAGTCATCCAATTCAGTTAATTTATTATTTGCGCCTCATCACTAATTCGGGCAGGATCGTTAACCGATACTAGAAACGTCGTATCGTCCTGCAAACATAACCGCAATCGAACAAGCGGATACCCATTCGCATACAAAAATATATAAGAGAGGGCCAAACACTACTTTTGGAGCACCTCGTTTACTAGTAGGCTGCGCCCTCTATTTCCACATAGTGGTATTCTGTTGTTTTAGAAACTAGCATACCTAGTCTTTTCATTCTGAACATAATTTGCGTAATCTTTGACTAGATATTTCAAATTATCTATAAAAAATATCTGTATATGATTTGCGAAATAATTAGAAAAATTTAAAGATCGTGTAATTTTTTGAGGACGCTGTTACCTCAAAATTGGCAGATTGGGCGGTTAAAAAAATGCATTGTTGTTATATACCATGGCTATTCTTTACTAATTTTTTTGTCTATTTTTAGGTCGTCAATATTAAAAAACATGAATGAATACGACTTTCGCTTATTGAAAAGCTTTTCAAGTAATATATATATATATATATATATATATAAATAATGTAAAATTGTAATTATAAATAAAATGTTTTGTTTACTATGATTTATGAGTATATTATTATGTTTATTTAAAAGATTTGCATTTAAAATAGGAGTTTTGCTTATTTGTTTTTTGAATTTTGTAATTTAAATAGTTCTTTAAAAATATTGTATTTAAGGTTTATAAATTAAATTATATAATTTTTGTGAAATATTGTATATCGTTTTTATCATTGACTGCATTTTATGTTTATAAATTTGAATTATTTCAAGTATATTACGTGTTTTAAATTTTGTTCTTTGTTTAAAATTGTTTACGTGTTGAAATCAAAGGTATGATTTTGAGTTATTTTCATTGTGTCCTATTTATGTTATTTTCAAATATTGCATGGTTTCACCTATATATACACCATTACAATTTTTGACAATCTATTTTATAAAACTAATGTTGATGTTTTGTTCTTTTTTCAATATTTGATTTTAATTTTGTATAGATTTGGTTTTGTAGTTTGTTTGTGTTTGATAGGCATTTTGTAATTATAGTGTTTGAAAATTTGATTTATTTTTTTCGGATAAATGTTTAACATAAGGAATTTGTTATGACTTTTGTAATTGTTTTGAGTATTATTTATATTTTTTTGTTGATTTTTTCATAAAAAAGAAAATTTCTTTGTTTTGAATATTTTGTTTATAAGAGAATTTTATTTAATTACAAAATTCAAAACAAATAATCAAAAAATCTTATTTTAAAATGCAATCTTTATAATAAAACATAATAATATATTCAAAATCATAGTAAGCAAAACATTTGTCATTTATATGAAACAAGAACATTTTATTTATAATTTACAATGTTTTTTTATTTATATATTTGAAAAAAGCTTTTCAATAAAGCGCAACGTCGTATTCATTCATGTTTTTAATATTGACGACCTAAAAACCAAGAAAAAAGAAATTAAATATTATATACATGGTTCAATATTTGAAGCTTTAACACATGATATTTCTTTTTAGTATCTACAGTTTAAGTTAAGGAGGACAGGTAAACACCGCTTCTACTAACTTCAAACTTAATTTTAACGAAAAACAAAACGTTTCATTGTTCTCTAAAGAAACACATGCTTTTCTGTACGAAATACTTTCGTCGTCCACCTAAGAGGACGGCATAAAAAAAACTTACCTCTAATTTCTTGCGTAGTTTCGACTGGCACTTGTCCAGCTTCGAGCCCTTGGTCAGGAATCAGCCGAAGTGTAACATTAAGCGGTTCGGAACTCGTGGGACCGTGTAGGGTGATTAAGACGGCCGTAGTCTTTCCCAGGGAGCTAGTTCGGTGCCACGACGGAAAATCCCCTGAAACATAACAAAACAATTAAGTTAGCTATGGCGATTAAAGCGTATAAGTTTGGGAGGATTATAATGTCGTATTATGCAGTTTCCTATACGTGTTAAAGGTTTCGTAGAGAGTTAACATACAAAAGCGCTGCTGAACGTTCTTGAATGAATACGGAAGCAAGAAAAAATACGAAGAAATTAAACAGGAACTTGATTAAATACACACCTAGCGAAATGGCGACTCGATATGTTCAAAATTGTTTCTTATTGACAAGTTACGACTGGTACGTGTCTTTTCGACTTATTGAACGACTTATAAGTTTGGCTGGGAAATTGAAAAATATCTGGGACGTTTTCCTGTTTATTGATGACTGTGTTCAAAAACATGTTTGCGAAACAAAGTAAATATTTGATTTGAATGTGTGTTGTTTCAAGTTATGAAAGATATTGGCTCGGTTATTGAAGGAAATGTCAAAGCTTTATCGGATTCTACGATATGACTTACATATATATGCAGACTTAATTTTGTTTTGACGTTTTATACAATATTGACGGCAAAAAAATATTTTCAAGAATGGGGCGGGTAATTTATGCGGAATTGAAATCGGTTTGAAAAATTATGGTAATAGTAACAATTTGCATTTGACAAGTAGGTTATGCAAATAGGCATGCGCTTGTAGACAGTTATTCTTAGTTAGTCTGTTCTATAGATATAACATTTTTAAAATAATCTGTTACTGGGATTATCCACAACTGTTGCCCGGCATGAACATTTCTTTTTCTGTAGTTCGACTGTTAGTTGAAGTTAAGTAGTAGTACTATAATAATAATAAATATAATGTTTATTTGTTGAGGAATACAATAAGTATTTACAGACGTCATTTCTTATTAGGTAAATATAAAATATGAAAATATAAAATTTAAAAATATGAAAATACAAATTAGTAAAAAGACAGGACACAATTAATATACGATTTGAAAACAAATAACAGTAAAAAATATTAAAAAAAAAAACCAACCAGGGCATCGCCTGCGGATGCCAATACCACAGCACTACAAGAAAAATTCATTCATTTATAGCCTAAAATATTCTTCAAGGAAGTATATCACATGATTTAAAAGATATTCTACGTTTAAATTTATTTTCACTTTCTATGGATCTCATATTCTGAGGCAAAGCATTAAAAAGTCTTAAACCCCAAACATTTGGAGCATTTTCACGTGTATCTCTAATGTATGGGAAGGAATATGAAAAATTTTGATTAAATCTGGTGTTATGTGAATGGAAATCACTGTTTCGAAAGAATTTATTTTTATTTTTATATGTATAATTTATTATTCATATATATGCACAGATGGTACCGGCAGTATTTTAAATTTTTTTTAAATACGGCCTAGCATGACTTCACTGCTCCTAATACCTGCGATACACCGTACTATTCTTTTTTGCGCTCAGAATACATCGTTGCTAGCTGGAGATGCATGTACTTTGGCGTAATAAAATGATAATAAACTGTTAAAATCGACCACTTGCTTTAAATTTCGTATTTGATAACATAATGAGTTCATTTTCCTTTTTTGTTGATTATAATGTGAATTCCATGTTAATGTTGAATCCAAATTTATCCCAAAAAACTTTATTTCTTCCACACTCTCAATTTCTTTATTTTGGGCGAATACATTGTTATGTCTATTTTTGTTGTGTGTACGTTATGAAAGATTACAAATTTGGTTTTTTTCAGCATTTAAATATAATTTATTATTGGAAACCATATTGTAAAATTTTAACATAATATGTTTCGTTATTTTCACTCTCATTAATATTATCACAAGATACCACTACACTGGTATCATCAGCATACATTACTACGCGGAAATCAGAAAGAAGCTTGTCAATCATTAACAAAAATAATAAACAGCACAGGGCCCAAAACGCTTCCTCGAGGAACCCCCCTTTTAACAGGTAAATCAGACGACTTAATGTTATTCATACGGGTTTCAGTTTTATGTTTAACACTTACAAATTGAGTTCTCTCATCTTATTATGATCCACACAGCCAAAAGCGCGACTTAAATCTCAAAATATTCCAACTGGCAGTTCCTCATCGTCTAGGTGTCTTACTGTATATTCATAGAAAGTATGAATCGCTGTTAGTGTCGAGCAGACAACGATAGCCATGCTGATTGGCTACCAAAATATTATTTTCATCTAAGTGTGAAAGAAGTCTATTTAGCATAGCGTATTCGAAGACCTTTGAGAAACTTGATGAAATTGCTACTTGTCGATAATTTTCAAAATTTCATCTAGAACCTTTCTTATGGAGCGGAGTAACCTTGGACAACTTTAATTAATAAAAGTAAAATCGTTATGTAAGAATTCGAAATTCCATCCTGTATAATGCGAGAATTTAAAGTCATTTTATTAATACGTAGTTAATAGGTACCTTTGCATTTGCTGAGTAGCGTCTGCCTCACAGGAAACAATAATCTATTTTCGTTTAAAGACTCGCGTAATTGAAATATATGGTATTCTTTTGTATTGTTTTGCTTCTTTGTTTATTGTACGTTACATTTGCCGTTCAGCAATTCGCACGGTCCTCTCAAGTAGGACGTCTGAAAGTCAGAAAAATAACGCTTTCGGTCATACTTGCGCCCTCCTGTAAGGAGAAGCGAAACTAGTTATCGGTGCGAATTGACGTCACAATCAAAGTTTATAAAAACCCTAACATTGCGGTTTACAATTAATTAGTCCGCGGTTCCTCAATTTAGCTTCAGGAATAAGCTCGCGTTCCCTTCGTCGGGCGTTTCTAAACACTAAAATTTAAAACTTCCCTTTTTAGAATTTGTAGTCAAAATACGCTTAAAAAAATTCGAGAACAGGAAGCAAAAGCTTTCCTCGAGAGGTGATTAGTGATTTTGCGCTAAATCCGTTTAAATTCCCCTCTTTGCTTTGCTTAAATTTTTGTGGGTGTTGTGTAAGTTTTGTGCCTTAAAATTTGGATTATGAGAAGAATTTTTTTTCCCACATCGGCTGGTAAGATGTTCAAAATTTCTGCTTAAAACTAACCAATGCAATTACGTGAAAACCGTAACTCGTTCGCTCTCTCTCTCCCTTAATAAATAATTTGAAAGTAAGAATTACTAGAATTTAAGTTAATCAACATTGTTAATTAAAGCCTAAAAAAATTCATCTAAATAGTTGTGTTTTGTTTTGTCATTTGCTTGATACTTTATTAAATTCGTAGATTGTAGCTTAACTTAGTTGTCACAAAAAATTTCGTTAAAACAAAATTGTGTTTTGTTCATTCTGTTCACTTGTTATTTTATTTAATTGTGTGTTGTTAGTTTTTTTTCTTCTTTTTCAATAGTCTTAAAATATTCAATATATAATTGTAAAAATATAAGTCGTTCTATTATTTCGCCATTTAAAAGAAGTTCAGTTTGAACCCTTAGAAAGGTGTTGGAGAGGAAGTTATCATCGGTAAGAGAAAGCCGACGAGAAGGGTAAGACGATAATCATTAGGCTAACTACCGGCCCTGTTTCGACTGACGGTGGAAAACACAGTTGGGAAACATCTTTGGCTAAAATTACTAAAACCATTCGCTACCGAACAAAAAGTTTGTTTCCCAGCAGTGGCTCGCCGGTCAAAAGAGCAGGAGGGGTTACCTGTAAACGAGGCTAGGTCTTGCTCGATTGAATTTAGGCTGACCATTCCCCAAAAGTCTCCAAGTAAGAAAACCCGTTCCGTTACAGTTATATATGTGGACAAGCTATACGCCTTTTTTTTATTTTTTTTTTAAATTTTCCTGTAAATACGTTATTTTTCTGAAATGTGCATATTCCTTATTTTACTTTGTTTTTACTCTTTCTTATGGTTATCTTTTTGCAAAACACTTCCGTTATTCTCTGCACCATCACCAATTTTCGATTACATACATACTAATCTATGTAGATGAGTCCACATTTAATGCACCGTAACAATTAATGGGCTGGTATTTCGGTACGGACACGCTCAAAACAATTTCCTATGGCATTTAATGAAACCACAATCAGGTAATTATAGCGGTTATAGGCAAATATTTTGCTTAACATCAGCCGGTAGGCAATCATCGTTTCATGAAAATTGCCCCCGTTTCACTGCAGTCGCGTAACACAGAGATCTATCCCCTTCGATATTCAATAAACAAACAATTACTTTGAATGGTAGCTAATGACGACCTCCGCAGCCCCTTATACATGTTTCAGGAGCGTTTGTTCGACGCGGTATGCTGTCTGACCGCCCACAGGATACGTACATTCAATCTGCACACCACGCATACTCCTCGCCGGGCTTGGGCTCCTTAACTAATCAGATAATCGATTCGTTACGGTTAAATTGTGTAAACCATCGGATCGTAAGTGAATTACTGGACCCGCCCGACTTGAGTATGGGTCTTGTTTTTCTAATCTGCTAAATGGAACATCTATTCACCGTCGTGTCGGTGCGATCCCCGCAGCGCTCAAGTGTCTGTATAGTTTCGATTCTTTTGTTCTCCGGACGCTTGCTACCTCTCAAGATTCCTTCCAATCGTTTGCTCGCAGCTTAGTGCGAATTACCGGGCGGCATCAATCGCGAATTGAAAGTGCATCAGCGCTAGTGTAGGACTGAGACGTAGGAGTGGATTTCTGGGCAAATTGGAAGATAAATTTCAAACGACGTTCGTTGGATGCTCATACTATATAAGGGAATCGATAATTTGTTTAGTCGCTATCCGTTTATGGAAAATCGAATCTCTATCACATGTAGATTCTGAACTTATGTATTGAATCTGTTTTAATTGTTTCGGAAGCACGTGGGTTCTCATTACCAACCGCAGACCGAATGAATTCCGTAAGAATAGGAAAAGACCTATTCTAAAAAGGGAAACATACACTGAGAGAATTAGATTGTACCCCTATTAAATGTACTATGCTTTAATATATTTTATGGGCATGAATGATTTAGAAGAAGCAATAACAAAACTAAAATCACAGGCTATATAAGATAACATTGGAAATGTATAAAGAATATGGGGAATAAGACAAAAGAAACAATGCTATATTTGTACCATAAGATATGGAAGAAGAAGAGCTACCTGATGATTGGAAAATGACGCTGATTACACCGATTTTTAGAAGAAGGGAGATAAAAGACTGCAATAATTACCGAGGTGTATCTTTAATAAGCAAAGCCATGAACATTTTTGAACAAATACTACAGAAACACATGAGACAAGCAGTTGAAGATACCTTGGAAAAATCTCAAATTCAGGCGCGGTAATAGCACACAAGATCACATTTTTCCATTAAAACAAATTACAGAAAAAGCAATAAAAGAAAAGCGGATGGCTTTCATAGATCTCGAAAAAGCGTTCGATAAAGTCCCAAGAGAAAAACCATGGAATACTTTAAAAGAAAGGAACATAAACGATAAAACTATAAGAATAATTACAAAAGTGTCTAAGAACAATGTTAACGCAGTAATAGCAAATAATAATGTATTAGATACCTTCACAACACAATCAGGACTACGACAAGGAGGAAGCCTAAGTCCAATATTGTTCATAATTTTTATGGACGATATTATTAAAAAATATACCAAAAAAAAAGTAAGAAATTTTGTCTTGTATATTACAACTTACAAAAAGTAGAAATCTCGGAAGGAGTGTTTGCAGATGATATCGTTATAGTTGCCGAAAACGAGACAGATTTACAACACAATATCAATAAATGGTATAAAGAACTAGAACAAAATGAGATGAAGTTAAACATAAACAAAACAAAGTGATGGCCATAGGAAATGAAAACATAGAATTAAAATAGAGATTTGATGGAGAGAGTTTCAACAAATTAATACATTCAAATATCTAGGAGTAACACTAAACGAAAATGGAATACAAGAAGCAGAAATAAATGAAAGGGTTGAGAAAACAATGAATTAGTACTATACTATGCAAAATAAATCCATAAATAAAAAAGAAATATTACAAAAAACCAAAATTAAAGTATTTAAATCAATTATTAGACCCGTACTAACTTATGGCTGCGAATCGTGGATACTAAATGAAAAACAAAAAAGTAAGATACAAGCAGCCGAAATGATGTTCCTGAGAAGAGTTCGAGGAGTTACGAAGAGATACAAAATCAGAAGCATAGATATAAGAAAAGACCTAAACATACAATCGACTTTAGAATTTATAGAAGAAAAGTAGTTAGAATGGTGGGGACATCTATTGAGGATGGAAGCATTGAGGCCAGCAAGAAAGATATGGGAGGCGGGAATACAGAAAAATAGGAAGCCGGGAAGACCTAGGCAAACTTAGAATGTAAAGTGTGCTTACCGTTTCTTAGAGTAATATCTACATTCATAACATAGCAAATTTAGAGTCTCTACTTGTAGGATTAACCAGATATTAATTTCTCATAGATGCAATGATTATGACTAAAAAAAAAGAAAAACTTAAATAACACGAAAACGGCAACATGTAGCTGTAGGGATAGCCAATGAAAACTGACGTATTTATAGTTGTAGAATCCAAAAAGGAAAAAAAAATATACCATTCTACTTAAAATAAGAAAGTTGACATCCATTTCCGGTCAACCGGAAGTGATATTTTGGTTAAGGTATTTTGCATTTATAGTTCCAATTGAACAAATACTGGTGCCAAAATCTCAAATATAAGTAAATAATAGAACATCATAAACTTTTAATGAACCAGTTACGTGGAATACCTGTAATTTTATAGCTCCTATGGGGACAAGCATATTTTATATTACGGCTGAAAATATTTGTATTATAAGTTTCTGTTAATAGTGTTTATTAACTCGTATAGTAGAGAAACTTAATACATTTGTAATATTAATTTTAACATTCATGCTATAATTGCAAATATAATTGCTCAATAGCACTGATGATATTAACGCTTAAATTTTTATTGTACTTTCTATAATAAATAGATTTAGCTGTGTGCAATACACGATGCTCAAATTTACTATATAGTCCTGTAATACTTATAATGTAATTTTGTATTAAAGTAATCTCGTTTCTTAGTATTTAAATAGTAAACAATAAGTAATAATATAATGTATTATATGCTGACGCTATGTATATTATATTATCTATTAGGTACATACCAAATATGTTTGGTATAATTGTGGCAAACTCCAATCGATTAACATTTTACTCCATTATCGTTATAATTGAAATCACACAAGATATACAACAATCAGACACAAACAGGAATCCGCAAGAACGTACTAACAAACATGTGGCGGTAATTTTAGACGGCAAAATAATGCCGTCTTGTTGGTCGGTTTCATCGGTAAAGTTCGACGATGAATAAAGCAAGGGGTGAGCAACGCGTTATAAAAAATTATTCTGGAAAGTGGATATGCGTCTAATACCAGATAATATTACTATCTATATAATCCATGCTATTATGCAGGATTTCAGCAATTGAGTCTATTAAAAAATATGGTAAAATCCACGGTACAAATAATACGGCATGCTTACGCGCTTATGGAAGTTACACATAGGAGTATAAATGGCGCCACATATATAATTATTATTATATTAAAATCGATTTCGACCGTAAGGGTTTTGTTAATGCGAAAGGTAAGTTTAGAAAATCCGGACGGGGTTAAGGAACATATTTTAAAAGCGTTAAGATGTTTTCACGATTCAATTTTCTAGAAAAACCACAAAAACACTTTGTAAACACACACGAAATTCGTTACAATTATAAAGATAAACACGAACGCTACTAGATGTCGACAAGATAGATAAAATAAATATCAACTTAAAACGGGCTTTTTTAAAGCAAAGTTGCATTTGAATCACATTAAATGGTAGTTGTGAAAATTTGGATTTTAACATTTTGCTAACCATACATGTATTTTATTGTTTTCGATACGCTCCTTAATGACGTCATCTGACCGGACTTGACGAATTTGAGATTCAAAACGAGCATACCGTATTATTTGTACCATGGTAAAATCCAGATTGTATCTCTCAGCACCCGCCGAAGCAAATCTCCAACTATTCCTATGATTTCTTCTCGAATATAGTCTTTTAGGCCTTTGCATAGACCTTTGTCTTCAAATATCCCCATAGAAAAAAAATCGGATGGCGTTAAGTCGAGTAACCTAGGTGGCTAAGATAAATTTCCAAATTGCGAAATCTTACGGCCGTTAGAACATTTTTTGCAGAGTCCTCATGGAGTATCTGGCTGTTTGAGCTGTTGCTCCACCTTGTTGGAATAACAGAGCATCATCCATCAATCTCGGATGAGAAACGTTTGCGACATGTTTACGTTACGCTCGGAATAGACCGTTACAAAATGGTTAATTTCATCTTTAAAAAAAGATAAAGACCAATGATACCAAATGATACTGCATCACACCAAACAACGATTTTTGGCCTATGGAGATTCTTTGTGATTTGCGAGGATTTACAGCTCCCCAATATCTAAAATTCTGTTTGTCAATAACGCCATCCAAATGAACATTTTCTTCGGCAGACATTAATAAATTATGCATTTATTCTCGATACCGATTTAAAAATTGTTGACAAAATGTTAACCCCGCTTCTTTATCTCGGTGGCTAAGGTGGCTATGCCATTGTAGTATTTGTATGAATGAAATTTGAAGTCGTTGTGAAGGATTCTGTGACCAGTGATATCAAATGATCCTACATCACACCAAACAACGATGTTTGGACTAAGGAGATTCTTTGTGATTTGCGAGGATTTACAGCTCCCCAATATCTAAAATTCTGTTTTTCAATAATGCCCTCCAAATGAAAATTTTCTTCGCCAGACATTAACAAATTGTGCCCCAATTCTCGATACCGATTTAAAAATTGTTGACAAAATGTTAACCTCGCTTCTTTATCTCGATGGCTAAGGTGGCTATGCCATTGTGGTATTTGTATGAATGAAATTTGAAATCGCTGTGAAGGATTCTGTAAAGACTTCCCTTGGATATTGTTAGAGCAAGTGATTGCTGATTAGCAAATCTGGTAGGAGTTTTTGTAAAAGCAGCTGTCACTCGTTCAATATTAGCTGTTCTTCGACGTCCAGGTTTTTTAATGTTCTGGATAGAACCATTTTCATGCCATTGACGAACCCATGCCCATTTAGGTTTAAATCGTATATCAGGGTAGTTTAATATGGGTATGGCATGCATTTTAATGATTTGGCTTGAAAGATGTAACTACACATATTGTTGTATATAGTAACGTATAGAAACACGATGTTTCTTAATTGACTGTTTCTCTTTTTGACCCTTAATATTGCTAATTTGCCTATTTACTCTTCATCCATCAATGCCTTTAATATTATAGTAATTTTAGCAGTCATTATAAGCTAAATTTCATTCATCAAAATCTATTTTTTCCAATTCTCAATACGAAGTTATCCTTTTAATTATTTCCGGCACTTTTATTTACCGTGCTCATCCACATAGAAATTTAAAATATCCTTAACAAGTCCTTTCTCTCAAGAAAACCTATAAAACGTCTCAACATTCGTTCAAATGACAGCCTATTTCCAACCATGTAATTCTATTAAATTAACACGCTTTTAGCTTCAACGGATTTGCGAAATTTTCACCAATTTCCGAACGCCGACACGCGCAGCCGAACGCTTCTCTCTATAAAGTCGAAAATCGTCGTCCCAATCATCCTCATCTTCCCTTCTTTAGACTCATTTCTTTATACATCCGCATCTTCCGTTAAAATTCGCAAACAAACCGACGCACGTCGGCGATTGCTTCGGCAATTTCGTCTTGACAATTTTCAGCTTCCGATTTTCTCGTTTTCTCCCTGCTCGCAAGATGCTGCGTAGGAGACGGCGACTGGAGAAAGGACACGTTGCCTAGAGAGAGCAAAAGGGAATGCGAGGGTTCTGCTGGGCGAGTCAAGGCGCTTTCGTTAATTGCTGAGAGTCGTTTCGCGGGCTCTCTAACGGGCCTTGCGGTCGTTGCCGACGTTGACGGCCGTTTGGATGTAAGGAGCAGTCAAGTTGTCGGGTAAACCCCCGCGAAATGGTTTTCTCCTTTCGCGAAAATGCAGAGCGCTGTGTGGAAATTGATTTTCCTAATTGAAAGGTGCTGTCGGAGGGTTTAATATTTCTTGGTGGTAGATAGATGACTCTCGGTCAAATATTTTTATAGAATGGTAATAGTTTCTACCAGATTACTAATCGAAGATAAGAGAGCAATCATTTAATTACACTACGTACAAATTTAAAAAAAATTAAGTACCCACTTCATTTTTCCTGTTTATTTATTTATACAAATCGCTTAATAAGACTTAATACTTTTTTCTATCACGTTGTTTTTTTGGTACGGTAACTAATAATTATTGTAAAACTTAAAAATATACACACTGCTTTATTTAATTATCAATAATTTGATTAAATTAACGACAAAAAATTAAAATTAACGACAAAACTTATTTTGTTTTGTTATTTAGTCCCAAGCCTGGAGAAATGCGAGGGGAAGGTGGCCGACGCTTCGCAATACGTATCTATCATAAAAAACCGAAAAATCGCGAGTATTCCAAAACCTTTGAAATAGAACAATGACACTAGTATTAAAATCGAAAGAAAATCAATTTTACATCCATTATGTAAAAATTGCTATACCATTAAATTTAAAAAAATCAAGTTATCCATGATTTTAGAGTTCGAAAATTACAGAGTCCTATTTAATAATTTTGTAATGTAAACGCAACAATTTTAAAATAAAAGACGTGTGCTGTCCTCATAATTAAGCAAAAACTGAAAACCGCATCTTTCTAACTTTCGTATTTCCGGAGATATTTGCAAACACCGCGACTTTGCAAATGTCATTTTTTTTTCGAAAAACTCATGTAATTCGAAACGGTACAATTTAGCCCCAATATATGCTAACGTATTGTTATTAAATTTAACAAGAATCCAAAAATAGTAAATATACAGAGTGTTCCATTTAAAAAATAAAGTATCTACTTCCGTACAACCGGAAGTCCGCCATTACTGAAACTAATTTTAAATGTGTAGAATATGATTCGAGCAACATTTATTTAAACATTTTCCAAAAAAGCAATAATAAATTGGCTATGGACCGTTGCATCTTAGGCTGGGCACCCGGTATGTATATCAGGAAGAATATTTCAATCTGTCGCTACGAGCACGAAGTGACATGTAAATATGCATATTGTATTTATGAGGGCATAAAATGTGCACTCTACCCCCATTGAAAATCCCAAGATTTTGTGCCAGAATCGGCATAGCCTATCTAATGCCATCAGTGTATACTTCAAAAACAAGACGTGATAGAAACAAAAAACATCCACTGCTTACGTAATGTAACTAATTGAAAACCATAATAGTAATCAGTTTTTCAGGTACGAAAATCGTGTCACGCAGTGTTATTTATTTTGAAACAACAACATAATGCTACATTCATAGTGAAATCCAGTATTATAACTAAAGGTTTGTTCATATCTGCAAATATTGGACGTGACAGACACGACAAAATATCTTGTTTGTATTGTTTGAGAGAGTATTCATACCTAACGTATCGTTACTGGATAGACATTTGCAGACACTATGTATGAATACACTCATAAACAACACAATGAAGATATTTTGTTGTGTCCGCCACATCTAACGTCTGCAGGTATAAGTGAACCCTTAATGCGGCATGGATCGTAACCAATAATGAGACAAAACTTCACCCAAATATACTCAGTGACAGAAGTTTTACATCCAGAAGGAAAAATTTGTTCAAACTTGATTTCTTGGCATCAGAATTGCTATATTTAAAGCAACTTAAGAGGTAATTATTCCTAGAATTAAAGTCAATTTTAATTCGTATTAATGTTAACTAAATATAGGCAAAAAATCATCTTACTTGTGTGAAGTTAGCCCACATTTATCAATTAAATAAAATAATTAGAGTTCCGTGGCCCACAAAAATTCTAGTTCTCAAATCGCGTTCTTACAAAATACGTTCTGGCATTTTAAGTAGTCAAAATAATATTTAAAGAAATGGGGGACCAACTTCACACCACCTGCAACTTTATGAGCCAGAACTCTGTTATTTTCGCTCGAATCGCTTCGAGTCATAACGATAATTTATGGAACTCTTTGGGAGGCTATCAGAACTTTAAGAAAATCAGCGATTTTTCAAAAAAAAAATCAGGAATTTTCTGCCTCATGAAAATATAATGAGCCAGAACTTTGTTATTTCCACTCGAATCGCTTCGAGTGATAACGATAATTTATCGAACTCTTTGGGGGGCTATCAGAACTTTAAGAAAATCAGCGACTTTTCAAAAAAAAATCAGGAATTTTCTGCCTCAATGAAAATATAATATTGTTTCCACTCGAATGGCCTCGAGTCATAAGGATAATTTATAGAACTCTTTGGGGGGCTACCAGAATTCTAAAAAACTCAGCGATTTCTCTGCAGATATTACAAGCTTAAAATTGCTTGTAATGTGGCGAGCTAATGTATTACTTAAACCGGGCATAGGAAGCGAGCTCTTCTTGGAGTCATTATCTATCTTGCCTATCAATAGAAAACGCTTCCAATACGGCCCTGCACATGCCGCTTCTATCATTTCGTAAAATCATATAAATATGTTTGGGTGTAATATGCATACCACTATCTGCATGTATTTCATGGCGCAAATACGTTCCCCTTATCATCTATTGTTCGATATTGCTCCTTTATTAAAATATTACCTAACTTTTGTTTGTCGTACATACTAAAACAAAATTGTAAACATAAAATATGCGAAATTAACACTATTATTTGCACTACGCCACAGTATATACTGCTATTATACTGCTACTATACTGCTTATTATACTTTCCCCTGAGTGTATTTTGAGTTGCATATTTTGATTTGTTGAATTTCTTCAGAGTTGAATCAATTTACCGAGAATTTTTCACAAATTTTATGTTTTGTTTGTATAAATTTAGTTAAAGAGTTTATTGTATGATTTAATTAATTTAGTGTTAAGTTTTTTTTAATTAATTCCATTCATTTATTTGTCTATTGTTTACGTGTACTGTTTTAATGCGGATTCTATTGAATGTTGGCGTATTGTTTATACGAGTGCGTTGTACGATTTTGAGAGAGGCATTTTTGTAAGAAAAACAGTTGTAGAGTTTTGCCAGGAAGTTCCTTGTTCGACTATTGACGTGAGTAGACGTATTTTGTATATCATTGTTTCCATTTTGTAATTCATTTAATATTGAAATTTAATTTCTGTAAAAATTTAGTCCATCAAGGAATTCATTTTGTGATAATTGTTAATGTATTGACGTGTGCATGTTGTAGATGTAAGATCAATTATTATTTTTGTTTGGGAAGATACATTTGTAGTTTTTTTTTCTCATTATTGTTTAAAGAGTTAATTTTCCGTTATTCTAGTTTGCTGTTTCATTTTTATTTATCAATCACCTCGGTTGGGTGAGTAGAAGCATTGTTCTTGTGCGTTTGTTTAAAATCTTTTCCGTTGCTGCTAAATTAATTTTTCTTTTTCATTTTGATTTTTCTTTTAATTCAATCAGTACACAGCAATACGTTATCCGGTAGTAAAATTAACTTACGCATTGAACTGCGCAAGTGCGATTTAGAACGTGTGTAAGGCCTGATCTAAAATATATCAATTAGATTTTCAAAAATATCGTAGAAAACTGATTTCAGTTCTTAGATCTTGGCAATTGCAAAGAGTTGGTTTAGGTAAAGTAAGAGGTCCTTATAAAAGTTTATTTAAAGTGTTTCGAAGATTTTAACTACAGTTTTTGACAAAAGGCAAAAAATATTTGTTAGACATACACGAAAAGACTACAAGTAATAACAGTCTAGGCAAGCACTGTCAGATGGGGGTGCAGTAGTCTGCAACGATAGCGCTATTAGCTTTACAAACATCGGATAACAGTAAGAAATTTAAACAAATTCGGTGTGTATGGTAAATCCACAAGTTAATTTTGTAAATTTAACAAAAGAGAGGTAATAAGATAATAAGAAAATTTCCACAAAATATTTCGTGTAATTTATACTGTTAGGTTTTGAAAATACGCCTTTGCTGACAGTCGACAGTGAATTAAATCGCTTGTTAACATCTCCACAAATCATCAGGAGTTCCGACATTGATTTCCGATCAAATCAATTCCAATCAAAAGTTAAATTAAATCCATACGTACACGGAATCGCTCCCATTTACACAATTAAAATTAATATCTGACGTGCCAATTGTAACGACGCTGACGGCGGCATTTCCAATAAAACGATTTATATATTGTTATCCGATGATGCGGTCGACTAGATTCGGTTGGGAATATGTCCGTGTATGTGTAATTATTGTTAATATTATATCGTAACGGCCGATTCGCGTTACGGGCATTACTTCACAACGAATCCCATTGGTTTGAAATGCCAAACTCGCGCATATTATGCTAGTACCCATGTGCCGTATAGTCGTTGAATTTTGTGAAACACTTATTAAATGTGGCTATAATTTGCAACGGTAAGCGATTAAAGAGTGAATATTATTCCGAATGTGGATGTTTATGATTATGCGGAGTTTACAAAATATTTAATAGTTATGTATACTGCTATGTGTAATATTTTTTAGGCTGATTCACGGAATTCGTCCCTTAAAAGTTTTTGAATTTGCAATGATATCTCGATGACATCTATGTCGCATTTACGGTTATATCGAAAAACATGGACAATTTTGATATTATAAATAGAAACCTAGATTGGTTAGTGCATTTTTTGGGTTCTACAAGACATTTTAAAGCCAATTTTATAAAACATCTACTTACTTATCGGTCACCGTTTCAGAGTTAGGTTGGTTTTTGTGAAAAAAAAGCTCAAAAAAATATGATGCATTAAATGCGTATAACAGCTATAGAGTAAAAGGTTCGTGAAGATGGCCTAGTCCGAAACTGGTCGTAAATATAGTAAAAATTCAAGGATTAGATACAGAACAGCGTTTTCTTTGCGTTTAATTGTTCAAAAAAAAAACATTTTTTCCTAAATTTTGTTCACAATCAGCGGTTGGAAATCTGCTAACATATTAAAATGAACACATAATAAGTTGTTTATATTACATATTAATTAATAATTAATAACTAAAATAATTATTCATACTAAGCTTCATTTACTAATGTCAAAGCGTGTATCGCTAGAAATTCAACTTCAAGTCTTGAAGAATGCTTTACATGTTCTTGCTTTTTTGCGAGGTTCATCTCCCAATTTCTTAATATCCTATGAGTGAATCTTGAGAAGAGGTTAAGAATTTTGATAAGCAATGGATTCTTCGGTTTTCTTTTCCTAATATTAAAGGGTAGTGTTACCTTTACGACGTTGCATCTTCTGAAAATTGAGCAGCTAAGAGTATCACAACTATTCTTCAATCTAAGCGCGTCAATTGCTTCTATTCTTTTGTTAGTATAAGTTATTACTAATACGTGATTTTAGAGATTGAGAGTAACCTAAATTCAATCTCATTGATACTATAATTTCATCACGGAACATTTATGAATAACAGTTTTCCTTGTTGGTGTTGAAGCCAATTTCAAGTTAAATAAATTTTATTTTACTTGCACCTCCACCAAAATAAGCGTTTAACCTTTTCAACGAATATTAAATCGTAAACTTCAATACTGTTGTCGATTAAACAAACTTGCAGTAATTTTAAAA
Organism: Protaetia brevitarsis; assembly: GCA_004143645.1. Lineage (NCBI taxonomy): Eukaryota > Metazoa > Arthropoda > Insecta > Coleoptera > Scarabaeidae > Protaetia > Protaetia brevitarsis. Next base: position 1,139,407 of record RXPK01000066.1, on the reverse strand, counting down.
AAAATATTCAACAGATTTGCAATAACATTGCTTCTTACACACATTTTTTATCCAACGATGATTTAGGTGTAATGTTTCAGGCTGCTGAAAGGTTCGAAGAAGCTTGGCTCCTTCTGTCACTTATCAAACTGAATATACTGTCATACATCTTTCGGCCGGTTTTACCATTCAAACATCAACGCGCATATAAATTTTTCTTAAATGTCGTTTAAGAATATTTTTTAGAAAACTTATGAATCTTGTAGAGGATTTTTTATTATGGGAAAAAACATTTTAAACCTTTTTTTAAACCTTAAGTGTTTGCCGTGATCATATAGACACGCACGGCGCTAATAGGATATGTTAATTTGTAGTTAACTTGATACTTATTTAAGCAATTTAAAATAAAACTAAAATCATTAGAATTCTGTCTGCAACAACGTCTATGGCTGGTTACATAATTTACGTATCTAAATATAAATGCAATTTATAATGATTAATGTTAGCCATGTCATATAATAATCATTTAATAATATTATGTGCCCTGTATTTTTCGCAATTTTCCTGTACAGTGGGTCGCTTTTTTGATGTCATGCCCTACGGAGCAGATATTAAAACTTTTTCCTTCTGAGAGTGGGGAAAAGCTTTGACTCTAAGACTCTAGAATTCTGATATAAACTTATATTGTTGTAGCCTGTTTTATTTGTTCAGCAGCTATGCTATCAAACGCTTTAGTTACTTATGACTCTAATTCTGCTTTGGTTCTGTCTTGACCGAATACACCAGTGATTTTTTGTATTCCCGTAAAAAATCTCCAAGGGCGTTAAATTAGGAAATCTGTCCAAGCTCAAGGTCCATTCCGTCCAATCCATCTATCATTAAACATTGTATTTAGTAAACGATCTACATCATAAGGAAAATGAACTGGTGTCCCATTCATTTGGTATCAGCAATATTTCCGATCAAACAGAGGCAACTGAATGGCTGCTACGCATTGCCGCACAATTACGGCATATCGCTGTTTAAGGTGCCATAAACGTCTTCTGGCATTCAAAGCTAATCTCACGGTTTTAGGATACCTAGTAGTGCCATATGTGTTTATTAACAATACTCTCTTTAGTAAATTTGAACTCATCTGTCTAAATATTTTTTTTGCAAAAATTCTGGAGCTTGCTGGAGCCATATTAATATTCGCTCTCAAAAAGCAAGACGGCGAGCTTTATCTCCAGGATGAAACGCTTGCACGCTGTTAAAGCTGTATGTGTGCATTTTATGTTTTGACAGAATTCATTGTATTGATGAATATGATATGTCTATTTCCTCAACGACAGCACGTATGGAATTGTGAGGTGAGGATATTTTTTCACACTATATTTGGTTTTTTATATGTTTTTGTAACTAAAATTATTTTTCACCGCCTACTATTAATTAAATACTAATTAAAAACTACATTTTTTCAAAATATAGATATCATTGCAAATTTAAGAACTTTTAATGGACAGATTCCGTAAATCACCCTGTATAGCCTGTATCTAAAACATGTAGCTAAACTTTATACACGTGTTATGGATGTTAAAACAAGACGTGTTCTATAAATTAAACTTTTAATTTGTCATTAGAACTTTGCTGAATGTCCGCTTTCGCCGTTTGAAAGCAAATTACTGCGATTTAGAAAACCTAGTATTGTTTACGTTATTTTAGAACCTCACAAAAGAGAAAACTCCAGCAGCGACTGCCAAAACACAATTGCGAATACAAAGCCCCTCATTGTGTACGCCACATACGTCAGTGTTGCCTTAGCGTCGGGTTTTAATTAATTCAAACTTTAAATGGACGCATTACCGGCGCAGGACATGTTCATTGCACCGTGGCCCATTTAACCGCCACCGCCGTTGATATCCGGATGCTTTATCGTTCTGACGTGTCGCCGGTACATTGATACCGATCGTAAATTTTGACCTTTTCTCTACTAATTGAGTAACATGTGCCTGACGCACGCAAGATCGATGAGGATTGGATCTGGTAGACTGGCGTTGTTAGGGTTTAAATGTGTCAGTCATCGATAGAATTCTTTGGAAGCCTAACTTGTGTTCGATAAGGAAAACATGTGTACAAGAAAGAGCACATTCTGTAATCAAGCAATTATGCAGTCAAGCAATTGAATATGTGCAAACTTTCCTAAAAGTTGTGGTGGAAAGTAGTTTAAGCTTCTACAAGTAATTTTTTTTTCTCTATAACTATAACAAAAAAGAACATTTTTACACGCTAGTCAATAAGTTATTTGAATATTTTTTCATATATATATATGGTTTCCTATGCGTCTAACTCTTTCGGCGATTGCACATTTTTAACTGATTCAAGGTTTTCTATGTCGATTTTATGTCCGGTATCGTTTATACATTGCACGACGCTGGATGATTCAAGTCTACCATAGCAATAACTTGCTATGTGTTCATTAAACCTAGTTCCGATTGCACGCTTTGTTTGTCCAATGTAAATTTTATTACACCCGCTACAACCGATTTCGTAAATATGGAAGATCGGGTATCTTTCTTTGGGGTGAGGTTTATCTTTCGCGATGCTTAAAAGGTTTTCGAGTGTGTTACGCGAGGTGAGGCAAATGTTCAAATTTTGTTCTTTAAAAATGTCTCGTAAACCTTTTGAAATATGATGGAAAGATAATTTGACAAAATTCTTGTCGCGATCTTCTTCTGTAGTTAAAGTTGTGGTACTTCTTACATTATATTCATATTGATCTTTCTTTGTACTTCAGATTACATCTATAGAAGAGTAAGTATTATAGATGGCTAGCTTTTTAATAATTGAACTTTGTTTGATCTCACATTATTAAGTGGGAATTCTATGTCTTTTGATTAGGAAATTAATACCGACCGTTTTGTGCTGTCCACAGTGATTTGAATCGACCAAGTTTGATAGATTTAGGGGGGTAGAAACAACTCACATTCGTCACTAATCCTTGATATTTCCAAGGATCAAGCGGACGTAGAAAACGCATTTGTATATGCGTTTCCTCTTTATTGAGAGATAGCAGTGCATGTTTAGGTAATATATCTTTTGCTATTTTTATGGAATTCATTCGGTCTTTAGTTGATAATGGGAAATAATTGTCCCCAATTAATAAAATCTGATGTAACTTGTAAAGCGGCATAAAGGAGAAAAATTTAGTCGTAGGTACATGATTACGAATCTGTTCAATGCTATTTTAATTCATCCATCAATGTGACTGCTGCCGTTTAAGAAGCAAATACACTTTTACGCTGTTCAGAATGCACAGCATATAACATAAAACAGGAACAATAATATCATTCATCATCAAACAAACAAAAAGAGGAAGAGCATTCAAATAAATGACTTGAAAGATTACGTACTGAAATGGTATGGGCACGAGGAACTAATTCAAACAGTTTACAGCACTGTTATAGTCTATAATTGGCAAAACTACATCAAACATGTGAAAACTGTTGAAAAGGATATGTGCATAGCAGATAATTTGCAAGATAGCAACGAAGAATTTATTATTCATGTAAAAAGATCAACAGAAATTGAAACCGATGCCTCTAGTGACTAAAAATCTTAAGTCTTATTACTAGTTACTGTTATAAGACATTTGTTTGTGTAGATAATTCCAAGTTCTTTCTTAAGTATTGTATTATGCAGAAATTTATATAATTCTAGTTATATTTGTATTATTTGTTATTTTTTTTAGTGTTAGTAAATTTTATATTTCAATTTCTAAATCATAATTGTAAATTACATTAATGTTGATTGATAATAAATGAAATTAGATTCCTTTTTATTAATTCTCAAATAAATGATTATATGTATATTTTACTGTTTTTAATAAATTTTAAAGACTACTTTAATCCTAGAAGTTTAAGAGTACGCGGAAAAGCAATATGGCGGACACGTATAGGAATGCAGTTTATAGCATGACCTATTCGGTAGCTTTTTGCAAAATTGAAACAGTAAAGATCGCGTTTTAAAGCATGCATGTATACCTTCAATTTAACTATCTCATTTTTTTTTAATTAGCACTTGTATTTGTCATAATTCTTTTTTTGTTTCTGAACGCAAAGAGAAAAAAATAAATTATGGCAAATATAGGAGCAAATTCAAAAAATCGGTATAGTCAAATTGAAGGTATACATGTATACTTCAAAACGCAATAAGCAAAGTCAAAGTTTATTATCTTAATTTCGCAAAAAGCTACCGAATAAATCGTGCTGTAAACCGCATTGATACACGTATCTGCCATATTGTTCTGCCGTACGCTCTTAATTACTGTTGGCTGCTGTTATAGAGTAATTATTCATTTCATAATTGAAAACAGTTATTAACACATAATTAAATAATTTTATTTTAATAGAAACTGAGGAAATGAAAAATCTACTCCCCACCAATTTGAACGCAGCCTTAATATAATTTTTATTAGAGAAGTTGTGAATAATAAAAGACATAATATTATCTTTTTTTTTCCCGACATTCACACATTTTAACTGTCAAAAATGATAATAAAGGTTATGATTTAACCACGAAAATACCAAATAATGCACCAGAAATACCTATTTATAAACGTACAACTGATTGGTCGATTTGGCAACCACGAATCGAATTGCCGTAAGATGAATACATCATACGGAGGTTCAAACAATCTTTAACACATATACACATTTAAATATCTGATCACTCCGCGCTACACGAGATTTGATTAATTCGGGACCATTGTTTCTGAAACGCGTGGATGCTCATTCTCAACCGAGGATCGAATGTACCAAAATAAGCTACAAAACTAAACGTTATGACACAGGTTTTAACCAATTCTGTTGCGATTTTAGTAAAATCACTCTATAGCATTGCGTGATAAGGTATGAACAAAATGTTTTGGTAATTTCGTCATCAGTACTCATTAATGTCCTTGATTTCTGTTGTTTTTTTTTGTTGATATCTTCTTCGGTAATCTGTAAAATACCATTATAATGAAGTCCTTGTTGTTGAATACCGGTATGAACTTCAAAGCAACATCCGATTAATAACATTCCCTTCATCATCACCCTATGAGCATAAACTACCTCGTATCGTATCAGTCGCGAACAAAATCAGTTAGTGTCCCGTCCGACTAGCGTTAATAGGAAATTCTATCGTCGCTGTTTCAGTCGCGAAGCGCCCTCTTTCGCCTTCGAATCAAACTAGAAGGATTCCACATCGAGCTGAACCCGACTGACCTATTTCCAGAGCTTTAGGGGACCTAACTGACAGACGTAGAGGCGACACCGGTTACGGTCCACTGAACAAATCCGAATACAAGATCAAATTGTTGTGTTTGTGTCTCGCGCACTGCATTTATGAGTAGGGGGAAGAGGACGTTTCGTATTTGTACGTGCACTTAACTTCTGCATGGATGCACACATATTTGCAGGTAGCTGTGTGATCTATATGCACGGTTCTGTTCTTACTAAAGCTACTATTGCATCTGTCACTGAATAGTATGTTGTTCTTTTGATATAAGGTATATGTAATGATCATCAAGCAATCACTCATAATGTAGCGGTGTTTTGCAGGTTTAAGAAGAAAATATACGTATGTATTAAAGGCCCCATACATTTCAAGCATAAACAAAATAACTAAATAAGCCCCTAAAATTATTAGATGAGGAATATCCACCGTGTTAAAAAACCAGGTTTCATCGAGCCCAGATGAAAAACAATTTGCTAATGAGCGTCTGGTTAGAATTGCAGATAACCCAATCAAGCAAAAGACAGAAACCAGACCGTAAAGGGGAAAGGAGACCCAAGGTAGAAGATCTAAGTCAAACCACTAAGGGTAATAAAAATATTATCGAGGATTAAAAAGACCTGACGAAGACTCTAAAACTCCACCACTCGAAGAAACTTTGAATATTTTTTTTATATGTGTGGTTTCGTATGCGTCTAACTTTTTGAGTGATTGTACATTTTTCACTAATTTAAGGTTCCCTATGTCGATTTTGTGTCCGGTATCGTTTATATGTTTCGCAACGCTGGACGATTCAAGCCTACCATATCGATAACATGCAATGTACTCGTTGAATCTAGTTCCAATCGAACGCTTTGTTTGTCCAATATAACTTTTATCGCATCCGCTACAACTGATTTCGTAAATGCCATATCTTTCATTGGGATGAGGTTTATTTTTCGCTTTACCTAAAAAATTTCTCAGTGTGTTACGCGAGGTGAAGTTAATGTACAAATTTTGTCCTTTAAAAATGTTGTCTAAACCTCTGGAAATACCATGGGAAGGTAATTTAACAAACTTTTAGTCGGGATTTCTTCTGAAGTACAATGAAGTACAATTAAGTACCTCTAAATCAATAGCAATATCGTGCGTTATTACAACAACACTTAATGGCGATTAATTGCTTCCGAATGGGAAGCAATATCTTTAACTTTCTTTCACAAAAATGTAATGAACCATTGTTTGTGATTGTAAATTCCTTTATGGACCACATAACTTTATATCCTTTTTTTATCGTTTCCATTACTATACTATTATTTTTTAGGTAATTCAAATAAGTGCCCGCTTTACCACCGTAGGGAGATTATGCTGCATTACATTGCATTGTCCAAAGATTTCCGCTACTTAGAATATGTTACTAGAACTGCAGAAAAATCCCTTATTAGTTGCTTTTTTTTAGGAACAGAATGCAATATTCATTCTTCAAAAATAAAATTACTCCACACAATAGCGGCAGTTTGTGTATGCTTCAGTTCTATTGTCCTTGGAAATTATTATTCTTAATAAGAGGATATATCAACCGTAAATCAAACAAGACCCAACCTCGAGAGCGGATGATATCCTTATTAGATTGCGCACCTCTCCTATGCAACAAAGTTGCAGCTTCGAGGCAAGCGCCGCAGAAAAGGGCGTTACTTATGGTGCTGTTGCAATTTCCGTTTTTAATTTAAGTTCATGAGTTAGAAAATTGCTTTTAGCAACTAGTTCAGCGCCTACATCAGGAGCGAGCAGTTGCCAGCGTCCTCCAGCGGCAGAAATGAGAATCAGGAGAGTAACATCCTCAGCTAGCCTGTTACACACTTAACGAACTGTTTCGTCTCAATGCGACTGCGAGGCAGCTCCTATTGCAACCCCACTGCTAATGTGGTGGCAGCGTGGTGTAGGTACTTGAAGTCGACCAGTGGAGTGCAATTAGTTACTTCTTTTTGCATACAAAATGAAGGAGAACTCAATGATGCATGATGTAGCGAAAGAAGTATGACGTGGAGGACGTATCTCGACGTAATCGCGTGATATTTAGGTCAGTAAGAACTGAATGGTACTTGCGAACATACGAGAGCTTTGTAGTATTTATCTATATATATATATATCTATAACGTAGATGGTGTTGAAATAAAGCTTTTATAGCAACATAACCCATTTATACATTTTTCCTTAGATGAAACGTGCCTTTCATTAGTAAATTGTTTGTTAAATCAAGACTCGGTATTGATTTTTGTAGATGTATTTGTGAACATGTTTTTTTTTTTTTAGAGTAATGGATTTATGAAATTTGAAAGAGTGTTAGAGCATAAAAACCTGAAAAAAAAGTTTTAACCTTTTTATGAAATTCGTATTATTTCTGAGAACTTAGAGTTATCTCGTTGTTACACCGTTTCTGTTTGAAATTCATAACAATTGCAGAAAATGAACCACATCCATGATAATAGAGGCCATTTTGTACACTTGTTATAAAATGAATATATTTGAATCTGCCTTTTTGTCCACTATTTTAAAACCACGCTGTATATTACTTGATCCCACGCAAGAGGTCATAACACATATGACTCTTTGTATGGGACTGAGTAAACGCTATTAAGTGCTTTTTATTAAGAGGAAAGAAAGAAAAAAAAAAGAAAAGATTTACAAAGATATCAGAACGAACTGTGGCGTAGTAATAGACGAAGACTAAATGAATTTATTCGGTCTTAGGTTGGTAACGGGGGCGCATGTGTTTCCGACAGTGGCGGCTGGTGCATACGTCACAGGCGGGGCCAATACAATGATTGAAGTTCGTGTGCTATCGTCCGAATTACGAACTTATACGAAGAAGCACCAGCCACTGCTGATTCTCGAAACAACTTTTTCGCGTAAATAAATACAAATATATAACGATTACACCAAAGTCTTTATGTAAGTATTATATACAAAATGTAATATATGGAGCACTGATAGGGATATCGATATGTAACACTAATTAGATGTATTGATAAAATGTAAAATATTACTATGCGTTGCGTTAAGTTAAAATAGGAATTGCCCAAAATGTTTCACCAAGACCTGGTAAACAATATCAAACGAGTTAAATCAAAGACCACTAGATATTGAGTTAGCTTCAGAACAGCTTCAAGGAGCTATAATTAACTCATGCCGCACGTGCCGTCCTCAGGTGGGAAAATGAGGTTCCAGAGCTGTAAACTGGTGGAACGAAGAGCTATCACAGCTGAGAAAAACTCGCAAACTCTTTGACAGAGCAAAATACAAAAAAAAAAAAACAGATGATTGGGAGAACTACATCCACTGAGTGCAATCGAGCTTCTATACCTAATCTGGATATCTGGACACTCATTTTCGGAAATGAGGAAGCAGACATCTTTGTCAAAAAGGGTGCTGCGGAGAAATTTCAGGGATCAGAACCTGTTATTGGCATAGCACTTACAATAACTAACCAGCAAATCAAATTCTGGGCTAATCAAAAAGTGCTCCAATACTGGAACAACTGTCTTGGTTCGGTGTATGCGAAGGAGTGTATTTCACCAAGTCCAGAATGAAGGACTTGACCGTAAAAATGTCAAGGTGATTGTTATTGTTTTTACAGATCACTGAAAGCTTAAAAAGAATTGGGCTCTCTTATGAGACTGAATGGCGACTGTGTTTAGAAAATGAGATGACAGTTGAACATATTTTTTGCCACTACCCTGCTGCTACATGAATCAGGTATGTAACCTTCAAAAAGGCTGACGCTTTCCTAGAAGATCTGAAAACAATCTCATTCAGCAAGATATTGAGCTATCTTAGGGTCTGAACTTGTTGGTTGAACTTTAAGATAATATTAGCTCTACAACAGGTACTAGTGATCGCAGTGGATAGGACGATTACTAACTAACAATCGAGCTTTAAGGGTATCTAAGGAGAAATCATGGAATCACATCATCTGTAAAGATGTAGAAACTGCATAGGAAGGAGCAAGACTTCACAAACTTCTAGAACCGATTATTTAAAAACCTACGGGTAAATATGTAGATATTGAAAAGGAAATTCTTGTCGTTCTAGGTGAAAACACTATCAGAAATCAGAAGAAATTAACCCTGAAGGCACAGACAAATAGCAAACACCTGAGAGCCACCCTCAAACAGTGGACAGACACCGCTGGTCGCTAACTAGGAGGGTAATAATACGTGACAGGGATGTATTGGCTACCAACTATTTCAAATCCTGCAAATCGCTTATTTCAAATGAAATACTTCGAGTATTATTACAACAAGGGGAAAAATAGATAATGCCACTTCTGTGCAGCCTATACAGAGTCACTTTAGCAAGTCAGTGTTGCACCTAAAACTGGGCGACCCTCGTATACCGAGGCAAAGGCATTCCGACTCCCAAGCCTATCATCATTCAAATTGAAGGTTAGGGAAAAAAACTGCTAGGTATTAGGGAAGCCTCTCTAACGCAGATACCACTACATTTTAATCAACATACTTAGCGACAAAGAAAATCATGTGATAGTATTTTACATAAATTCGTTGATCACGTGGATATATCGATATGTCATACATTTATGATTTAATTACTGAAAGCTAGCTCAGCAGTTGCGATGGGCAAAGTTGTTCCATTGGTTAGCAGAGAGTATCACTCCCGATTTACATAGATTTATGGGCAGGCCACCTTCTTTACACTAGTTGTCGATAAATCTTACAGCAATTAGCGTTAAGTGACATAACCTGCTTTCAAATCTTCAATAAAGATATTGTCGGCATATGCAATTGTGTGAAAATCTTCCTGGAGGTTTAATGTCTCATTCCTCAATGAGACGGCTTTGTCATTACAGTTTTAAACATTAAACTTTCCCTCTTTATATACTGCTGTTTCGAAACCAAGTCATTATCATAAAACCGATAATTTCGACAACGCAGTTTTATATACCCAAGGGCACAATATGAAGGTAAGGTGCGATAATACGAAAGCTGCCCCCCAAATGAATACAAATTCGCCTTAAAGACATGAGAATTGCGAAAGGGGAACCGCAGAATTGATTACGAGCTCATAATTCCCACTTTGTAATGTAAAATTATACCGCTGGAACATCCTAGCGAAACGCTCTGTGGCCTTATACGTATCCCAGTGTGAAATTTCCTCCTCATCCTTTTGATAACCGAGGTATAATTACTTATGCTAATCTAATGCCGATTTTATCGAAGGGTTGTAGTGAAGATGCGTTTACTTTACAGAGGTGATTACTTCTACAATCACGTTGAGGGTAGGTAAATATTCCTTTTTGAGTTGAAAATTTAAACATAATATTTAACAACAGAAACTGTCAATTCCAAAATTTGTATGGAAAATCTTTGACGTTTGATAAAGGTTCTGTTCAAAATTATTTTCCAAAAAGAATCGAGAATTTTTTTTAAACATTAGATCATATGAGTAGATTTTGATACTTCATAATCTGCAATATCTTGTTATAATTAGTAAATAACATGCATTTTTCTTTTAGAATGCAATCAAGCTTTAATTTCTTGACGTTATAAACTTACAATTATTTAATCTAAATCAACAGGTGAACTAGACTTCGAGCAAGGCACTTGCTTGTCTTCTAGTTAGTACTTGGATATTGGATAGAGGTTACTGCTAAAGCTAAATAATTAAATAAAGTATAAAAGTGAAGCGTATTGTGTCTAAATCTGAGTAATATTACAACCAACATTGAGTTGTGTATAAAAAAAAATGTGTAAGAACACATACACAAAAACAAAATTCAGTAGTGTATTTGAATGACATGGATAATGAAGAATGAAGAGTAAGGAATAAGAATCAAAAGCTAATATCTAAATCCTCGAGAATTATATTATCCAAGCTGCAGATAAAATGGAAAGGAGTATAATAACCATAGTCATACCTGTGCGTGACATGATAGAGAGTAGGTTGAATCTGTCAAATATTTTTTGAGAACTGTCGTTTTAAAAGTGTTTAATAATAGTTTAATTGAAATTTAATACCTAATAATTTAGCGATAATCTCATAAATGGGCTCAGACTGGGACGAATGTACTAATGTCATCTATCAATAATGTCCCATATTGTAAGATGTACAGTCTCATCATGTCAATGTCACTAATTTTTCCGCCGTAGGGAGGAAAAGTAGAACTTTCCTCCGTCAAATGAGGGAGGAAAGTGTCCACTTCCCTCCCTGCTGGAAAAAAATAATTTTGTTTACTCCTAGTTCATTTCATCGGTAGGTTCATGTATTTCCGCTGCACGTGTGTTTCGATTGAAGAAGTGTGTTTATCTGTTTCTTATCGCTTCAGTCGGCCAATTCAGTTTCTGTACGCTTATTCGATATGAGATATTGGCTATTTCCATAGGCGATAAGGGTGGGCATACGCAATATATACAAAGACTAAGCGAAACTTTTGCACCGTGGAACAAGGAATTGTATGTGTTGATATTCACTCTTTATAAATACTCCTCCTATTCCGACCATGATTAGGGCCTGAATAATGCTTTTCATTAGTAATGACATTATATTATTTATTAATATTGAAAAATAAATTGTTCATAGATTACTAGGCGAATGTATTGTTAACGTCGCTTTGCAGGGCAAATATTAAAGAGCAATGAAACTAAATCAGTCCCTTGAGGTACTCCTGATGTCCGGCAAAAAGGTTAATTAACCTCTACGCTAAAATAAAATTTCTAACGTGTTTTATTTTTTAATGTAAATTAATATTTGTTTATTTTCTTTTAAGATAAATCACTATCGATTCGTTAGGAAGCAGCTGGAAAGTTACTTGATAGGTGGATTGGTGCATCCATAAGGGGACCGCGCCACCTAGTAGATAAAATTTCTTACTAAATTTTATTTAGATTTGAAAAATAAAGTATCTATATAAAGATAAATTAAAGTAGAAATTATTGAATAAAGAAATATAAAAATAAAGAGAATATATTGCAATTCATATTTCATTAGATTTAAATATTAAAATTCCGGGCAATTGTTTTTTTGGCTTTATTATTATTTACTTCCGAAATAACTCATAGGGACACATGTTGAAGAGAATAATATGAAGAAAACAGAATCGCACAAAGATAGTTCTAAAATGTGAAAATAAATATAAAAAGGAATTCAGATTAGTTTTGCAACACAAAGCATGTATAGGATGTCCCACTGAAGACTGGGTCTTTGATTATAGCTCTATTTTTGATTTTAGGGAAAAGTCTCTTATACAAAAGTTTTACAGAATCAATGCTGGTAAATAATTTTTAATTAATGATAAAAAATAAATTTGTTTAATTTGTTATCATAAATAACATATCATTTAAGCAACCTACTTCTTATCTTTCCCTTCAGTGTCAAATTTCAATATCTGAAAAAATATTTTTTCTGGTCATTCACGTTTTGCCTTTGCATAAATATTTATACCTAGATCCAAATCAGATACTGCCTCCCCTCTCACAGAGGATACGCGATACCGTTTTTCCTCTGCTACACTTCGTCTTCCGGACCCATTTCCGGGCAGGATGCGTTCCCGGAACCGCGCGCCAGTTGCACCCTCAGAATTATCGTACACGCATGCATCGATGCCGCGCGCCCGGGAGGTCAAGAGTTGCCGCAATCGAAAGTGCGAACAAAGATCGTGACTGTTTCCGGACCCGGAATCCCAATCCCGGAGAAAAATTCGAATTCCCGTCTGACGGCACCGCTTCAGGTGAAGGATGGAGAGTGGGAGGCGAAGCTTTTTATTCCGTTTCCTGTTTTGAAAGGGTCGGCGTCGAACTGGTTTGAAAACGGATGAGAGGGTTAGAAACGGCGGTAGCGGATTTCGCTTTTGTCGGTGATGGCAGGAAACGTAATGCTATATGCCGCAATTTTTCAGAATTTTCTGGATGAATTCTACTCAGACTTAAAAAATGCGTATCAACTCACACATTGATATGAATGTCATGTCAAGAGGTAAATTTATTCACCTCAAACAACAACAATGTGCCCAATAAGTCCAAATTATGAAGTATGCTTTGGTGAGAAGGCACTGCATTGTACCACTGAAATCAATCAAAGGGCTTATGAAAATAATGGAATACGCATTGCTACAGATAGCCAGGCGATATTGAGGGCATTATGAACCCCAATATACAATCAAGACCGGCTTGCGAACGTATTCGAGAACTGAATAGCCTCATGGACCCCTATGAAGTCACTTTACTGTAAGGGCCCGGACATTCAGCAGTCGAAGGAAGCGAAAAAGCCGATGGGTTAGTAAGAAAGTGATCATTTGCTTGAGATATAGGCCGAGAACCTGTTCTAGAAGTGTTTAAAAATACAGCACAAGAGCAGGTAAGAAGTTGGGCCAAAGAGAAACAAAAAGAAACACTGGGATAATACAACCAGGCAAGCTCATAGTAAGGTCTTTATTAAGAAACCATCAGCTGAAGAACTACTGCAGGAGTCATCTTCGCATCGTAACAGGTCTCCTACGAGGACACTGTGTAAAATTGGGATTAACACTGGCGATACCAATTGCAGACTGTATACTAGAGCAGAGAGAATGCCTACCACATTCTGTGTGAATGGAATGGACGGAAGAAGACAGGTAAGTTTTGCCAAGCCGAAAATGAACCACAGGCAGCGCCAAAAAGGAAATGGGTTGAATGGTATACTAGACTAAAGAAATCAATACCTCCATTCTGTTACATTAAATTAATGTAGTGTAACATGACTGATGGAAAGATGTTTAATAAGAAACACATCTGTAGAGAAAACATATTTTTTTTTAATAATAATAATAATAATAATAATAGAAACTTTATTCAAGGACCAAAGTATAAAGAGCGTCATAATAAGAAATACAATGAAGTGATACATACTGCTGTCGTCTGGCACCCGGGTTTCCGGAAAATCAAATTTGTATTTTTATTAATTCCAAATCATCTTTATCAATGTAACGATAGAGGTTCCACAATTTTAATATTTTATTTCAAAAAGATTTTGTTAATAGAATTGTGTGTTAAGTTTAATGTAATTGTTCTGTTTAAATTTAAATTCATTCAGTTGTACATTTTGCGTGTACCTGTAATGTATATAGTTCATTGTAATATTCAAGAGATTTTCTTTGCATTTCATGCGCCGCTTTGGCACGCAATTGTAAATTGTTATATGTACGCGATGTATGGGCCTCTAAAAGGTAGTTCCTTAAACGATGCCGGCGTAAGTATATGTGTTATTTATTTTCTTTGATGCCATTTTGGTAATATCATTTTCATTTAATATGTAGTTCGTTATTTTGATAATTTTATCATCTTTCAAGGAACTCTTATAATTAATAATTGCTGTTGTGTTTAATTGTGCACATATTGGATGTAAGATCAGTTATTGTAATTTGTTTTAGAAGAAATTGTTTTTTTTAGTTTAAAGAGTTTAATTTTCCGTTTCGTAGTTTTCAATTTAGTTTTGAGTTATTAATCACCTCGGTTTAGGTGATAAGAAGCATTGAGCTTGTGATTAAATTTCAATTATTTTTAATACACTTGTTTTGTCCACGTTTAATTTAATTTTAGTGTTTTGAAATTTTGTAACCACGTGGATTTTTTGTAAAATAGGATTTTCTTCTAGAACAAATTTGTCTTTTGTTTTGTTAAAGGATTTGCATCGTCCTTTTTAATTGTAGATTCATGCAGGTTTTGATTTTGGCCAGGACTCTCAGTCCAAGGTTTGATTTTTCCTGTAATGAAATGTTTTTTTTTCTTTTTTTTTATAATAAATTTAATGATTGTTAATGTCATTCAAGAGTTCAGTTCTTTTATTTTTGATTACT
Source organism: Protaetia brevitarsis (assembly GCA_004143645.1). NCBI lineage: Eukaryota > Metazoa > Arthropoda > Insecta > Coleoptera > Scarabaeidae > Protaetia > Protaetia brevitarsis. The sequence goes on along the minus strand of RXPK01000066.1, from coordinate 1,124,349 downwards.
TACGCCCACATTTTATTTTTCATGAATAGTTCAATTCTGAAAATAACCTTGAGGTTATTAAGTCTTTTGCGCCCTTTTAAATTTTTATCCGCTGAGCTAGTAAATTTAAATTTTCATTTTTTGTCATTTTCAATTTCACTTTGCATTTATGCTTGTACCATCAGTACACAGCAATACTTATGTATAAAGGTACACAAAAACACAAACATACTATTGCTCGCAGGCAAATGCAGAAAACTCATTAACACTATAGAAATATTGTGACTGTAGCCACGATTTAACAGTTTTTTTGAATTTCTGAAAGCTAAGTATTTTCCAACTGTTAGGCAAATGGTTATAATTTTTTATACCTAAAATATCTAGACTCAGAGTAGTTGACTTTAAACGATGTCTCATAAGGTGAATTTGTGAATTTCTAAGGTTGTAGGTATGATCGTTGTTGTTTTTAAGTATAAAGTTATTTCTATGTTTGTATATATAAGAGCTACATTCTAGCATATACAGTTCAGCTAATGTTAATATTTTATATGTAATAAAGTATTGTCTACCAAAAGTTAACTGTGTGATACCTGCAATGCATCTTATGGCAGCTTTTTGTTTAAGAAATACATCTTTAACTGCGGGGAAGACCCCCATAACAACAACCCATATAATAAGTGTGAGTGAAACTCTGCATAATACACTTGTTTTAAAACACCTGGACCAATTATATTTCTTAGGGATCTAAGCTTAAAGATAGATTTATTTAAAGTGGATATTAGTGATTGACAGTGATTATTCCAATTTAAGGAAGGAGTGAACGTTAATTAATCCCAAAAGAACTGCAGACTCAGCCGACTCTATCTCTCTGTTAGCACCATGAAGATTCATAAAGATGTTGACTTTCTTCTGCAGGGTGTGAAAGAAAATATATTTGGTTCTTTTAAAATTCAGTTATAATTTGTTGGCGCAGAACCACGCAAACAGTTTATCCAACATGACATTTGTGACGGTTTCGATACTATTTTCATCTTCAGAAATAATTATCGTAATATCATCAGCATAGCATACAACGACAAAATCACACAGGAATTCAATTATATCGTTCAGAAACAACGAGAACATTTTCTATAAGGTATCTTATAAGGTTCTGTACTTCTCATGAAAGTAAAAATATTGTGTTCCTCAAGGTAATGTTTTGGGACCTGATATTTATTAATGATATAACTCACATTTGAGAGATTTTAATTTAGTAATGTATGCAGAAGAACCAGCTCTGATGGTGTCTGATTTGGATCTTCATGTAAGTGAAAATAATGCTAATTTACTATTAAAAGATATGCACAAGTGGTTTTCCCGATGTTCTTTGTTTTTGAATGGAGGAAAGACTAAATATATGATTTTTCACAATGTATGTAATAAACCAGTATTTAATAGTCAAGTTTTTTTTTTCACGGATTACCAGTGAATATTGAAATATAACGCGTACAAGAATCAAAATTTTGAGAATAACTATGGACGATACATTATCATGGGGAACTTATCGCAATAATTTAATAGCTAGCGTTAACTTAGTGTGTTCTCAAGTACATAATTTAAGAACTATAATAAATTTTTAATGTTTTATTATCATTTTATTATGCGATATATATAGTATGTTGTCCTATGGAGTAGCATTTTTGGGGGTACCTTCACATAATCAGCGTGCATTTGTGTACACAAGCGTATCATACGAACTATGGCAGAAATAGATAATAGGCACTCACGTAGATCTTGTTTTAGAAGTGGAACATTTTACCATTGTCAGCAATATTTATGTACGAACTGTTAATTCAAGTACTAAGAAACGAAAATGATTTTTGATGTAACAGTGACGTTCACTGTCATAATACTAGATTGAAGTCTGATTTTCATATGTCACGCTTGTGAATGTTGAATTAATGAAAAGTTCACCACAAATTTTGGGTTTAAAATGTTTTTAAGGCTCTACCTCACGAAATCTATAAATGGTAATCATTTTTTAAGCGTAGAATCAAAATATTCCTTCACGAACAGTGTATATGAGTATTTCACATTATGTAATAAGTGTTTGTAGTTACTTTTGTTGTATTGTATTGTATTATTAATATTGGTGTACTAACTGGTTTATCTCGCACATTTGTTAAAAATGTTGATGAGATGAATAAAGATTATTTATTTATTTATTTGTGGAATACGCCATTGCCCTTTCTTTGTTTATTTTTCGGTAGATTTTTCTTCCTTCTTTTTCCCCTAAATCCTTGTCATAATTCCTGTTATTCTATTTTCCTTTTCCTATTTCCCTTTTACCTACTCCCTTTTCCTTTTCCACACTTTTATTTCACTAGCCACTTAACCGAGTGCATTAGAGGTGAAAAAAATTCTAGTATTCTTATAGATAGCACCATAGTACTATCACAGCAATTTCTTCGTTTTACTGCAACATCAAGCGAGATAATTCAGACTAAAAGCTCGGTTCTATCGCAAACATAATTACGTACGTCATGACTATCCCTTTGATGTGTGATATCCCTTTTTCTGGCGCCAATTCAAGTACCTTGCCGAAGAAACGTAATCACCTACCTATATGTACCTACCTACGCAACATTCAGATAAGTAGTGAGATACATTCTAGAGTGTTTTTATGCCCGCCGGAGAACTCTTGAAGGCTCTCACTAATTACGAGCATTAATTCCGGGAGTTAGCTACGGTTCCGGGCCTTTGTGTGGCCCTTCTTGCACCGCCGGGGAACTGGTTTCGAATTGGTCGATTTCTTACTGCGAAATCTGCAGTCGGGCTCGTTTTAATTAAAGCGATTTTTGATCCCGGTGTACGTCACGTCTCTTCCCTCAAACCTCCCTTGAACGTCGTTCCCGAGAGGAAACGATAATGACAATAATCACTCCCGAGCTAGGACGTCTTGATGCCTGCTCGTTATAAGAACGACTTCGTCGCGGTAGATGCGATAAGTTTGAAAGGAAAAAAGTGGACCGTATCACGATTCTTAAGTATCTTTTTCTTGAAAAATGCTGTGATTGATTATACAACCCCCGTTACCAATATTAGGGCCACCCAAGATTTAAGTACCTAGCATAATAAAACAGATCAATAATTTATGGATTGATAATTGAAGGAGAATTTAAGGTGGAAATAACTGCAATATAATAATTAATTAATGTAAGTAGATCAAATACTCCATCCATATTAGCAGACAGCTTACCAAGGATCATCAGTGTCACTAGTCGACCTAATTCTCTATACGGAAAATGGTACCTATTGTGAAGATATTTGCTAAATTGTTGATCTATAACAATACTTATCTATAAAGAGTGACAATAATTATAGAACGACGGTAAGCTAATTAATATAACTAGGTCAAATTAAAATTTGTGTGACACTCCGTTCATATTAGCATGCACATGTGTTACACCATACCATGGATCATCAGTGCCACTAGCCGACCTAATGCATTATAGGAAAAATTGGAATATACCTATTCTTAATATGAGAATTTAACATAAAAATCTCATTAATATCGTGAAGATATTTCTTACATTGTCGATGAATAACTACAATATTTATTTACATTCTCATCATAGCTTGCTTTAAATACCTGTAATCATTCTGGTGAAAAAAAATTCAAGTTGAACAAATTATTCCTTTGGGGTGTAAGAGTTCTAATGTCACTGATTGTACAGTATTTTTAAAGTTTTCAAACTTTCGAGGTGGTCGTAATATCGTGGCCAGGGATTGTAGATTATTTGCAAATAATAAAGAAGTTCTGTTGTATAATAATTTACTGTATTTGTTTATTTATTTATTATTATCCAACAGCAGAAAATTACTAATCATAGGATAAACTACTATAAATTACTGGAAAATATATATAAACAGGATACTAAACGGAAATAACAAGAAAATATTATAGGGCGGTTCGAATATGCAGTTCGCGAACGGTTCGTGATCACGTGAACCAATAAGAGAACAGACTGGAGTTCTTACGAACTGGAATGCGTTGTCTGATTGGTTCACATGGTCGTGAACGGTTCGCGAACTGCAATGTTGCACGAACAAACTTTATGTTAGATTTCATAATAAGCTACTAAAAAAAAAAGAGTTTGACGATATATACAGCGATATAGCTAGTGAATAAATTGAATTAATCATTATAAAATGTGTAATTAAAAATAAGCAATAATAAACAGGCAAGAGAAAAGGAATATAATAACTAAATAAATAAACCAAACTTATTACACATTTTTTTAATAAATAAAGGCTAGCATTAAAAAAAGTCTGTATACTCATAAATTGAATTAACCTGTGGAATTAGAGATGGGAATTAGTTGTGTGCATTGGCCGAAGGAACATAAAATAAATGGAGAATTCTACAACTTGACCGAGGGATGCAAAAATCTGGAGACTTTCATATATCCGTATAATTATATTTTATTTTAAAAATAAAAATGAGCGCAAATATATGTCTTCTAATTTCGAGGTGATTCATGTTATTAAACGAATTACATAAATCACTATAAGAATAGTTTATTTCGTTTTATTATTCTTCAAAATAGTCTTCGTCCTTCGTAATGAATTCCTAACGGGTGTTGTATGAGTTTTGGGTGGTACTAAAAGAGAAATGTTCTGGTAGCCTCCAGAAACAATGGTGTTTTGCATTTTTCTAGGTGGCTATTATAAGTCTAACAAATATTACATGTCTTTTTTATTTATAAGCCGGTTAATTTTGAAGCAGTTCCAATGTGTAATATAGAGTTGAATACCAACACAAAATATTTATTCTATTTTCAAATATTTCACACCTGCCCTTAAAAATGTATGGCTGTTTTGTAGAACAGTAAATTTTACAGGACATTTCAATCGAAACGAGCCACCTCAAATAACTCTTTTATTCTTTTTCATTCTTTTAAATCGCCAACCCCGTCATTAATAGTATGAGGTAAGGCGTTATTTGAGATGATGCGTTTCAATTGAAATGCTGTTTTTATCTTCTAGTTCATTCCTCTATTATCTTTACATTACACTCAAGTTCTTATTTACACGCCACAAACTTCTGAAATCCATCCACGTAGATTTTGAACTCTGGTGAAAACACTGGGAAACGCAGGCAAAACGCAACGGACTCCCCAAGAGACGATACCTATTTGAACGCCTTTGATCACCAACGGACCGCCAGAGTCTCCATTACAAGCACCTTTCTCGCTGAAAAGTTTTCCGGCGCATAACATACTAGAAAAACAGTAACACCCAAACAACATCGCCACATAGTCTAACCTGACTCATTCATACCGGTCCGTTATGGCGTTACCTAACAGTAGCTGACATTTCTTTCTATTTAATATCGGTATCGATACAGCTCGGAGTTCTTGGGCTCTCTTTCGAATGAGGCCAAAAAGCTAATAAAAAAAACCAAAAAATCTGGCAAGTAATATCTGGCTAATCACTTGTAGGATTACTTACCGTAAAATAAAAGCCCCATCCAGATACTACTGCTTTAGTGCCTACCACGACTGAGGTATCCTTTGTTGCCAACTTAATAGTATCAACCTTGGAGCCTAGCTCCAATGAAGGTTTTATTTTAATTACTGAAATGTCATAGTCAATAGTCGTTGTATTATATTTGGGATGATGTATGATAGTAATAACATGGTGTAGAGTCCCCCCTTTGGCGTGATATCTACTACCAGCCCTGACATGGTATTGTGTATCATCCAGACTGAAATGACGTATAAACAATCATACTTATGGCAGGATTCTATGCGCACCTGGAGTCCTATAAGGTTAAGTGCAAGTATGTAAGCGTGTATTTTTGATGCTTACAGGTCTGCAGATAACTTTACAGGCGCTACAGATATGCATAGAATCCCACCGTTAAATAGCCATCGATAAACCAGTGAAAGAAGCTTGACTAGCGATCAAGGTAGACTGGAATCTAACTAAGCAGGGCAACAGCACACTGTGCAATCGATGATTAGTAATTGGAGCTCAATGTAGTCCCATGGCAAACGCGGTAGAGATAGTGGCGAGACTGCGGAGAATAAAGCCAAGGCGGAAGGAGATAACAGATATAACGTTGTCAACCACTTATATAGGAAGCAACTTCCATAGTTGGCATGTGTGACATCGGCGTTTAACAAAAACTGCCCTGCGATATACAGAGATGTCTCCAGGAATGTGCCCTGGCGGAACAGCAACCTTGAAGGCATGAAAAGGGCAAGCTAGGAAGAGAAAGCTAAGATTACTGATTACAACAAAGTTTTGAGGGATACAAAGAAAAAATCCTGGGAGGCACTCCCAGCATGGTGAGAATGATCTGGAATGTCTCAGAGTTACTAGGATATTATACAAAGAAACCTCACAGATTAATACATACTCTGAAAAGATAAATCGGGGGCTACACCAAGATGAGAGATGAAACCATAAAAGAAATCTTTTGGGTGCACTTCTCAGGCTTTAGAATTACCCGTTCATCACTGAAAGATTGCAATAAAGCAGATCTGGAACCTGGGAGGAAAACATCGTACCAGCTCAACAAACTTATTCAAACCATATATATCGTCAGGATCGCATCTATCTATTTATGGTACCAAAAGGTCGGCAACTTTTGTTGCAGAAGCTTAATGTATTATTCAGTGGAAGTCCGGGCTTGGATAAAAGTAAAATACCTGGCAAAACGTAGCGGGATGCAGCAAAATTTCTAAAGTCCCAATAAGTCTGATATCATTTATGCTAAAGCTTGTTGAAATACTGTTAGGCAGATGTATACGGGATGATTTAGTATTACTACCCCATATGTATCAAGCAGGAAACTCTACAGAGACATCCTTACATCGTCTCGTACAGAGGAGCCTTCAGGAATGTGCATGAAAAGGGAAACCAGGAAGAGAAACTAAGAAAACGTCGGTGTAGGATAAATATAAAGACACTCTTACTGTTTACTATAAAGTTTTGAGGGATTCAAAGAGAGAATCCTGGAGGAACCACTGCGAGGACGTTGAGGAAGATCCGGAATGTATCAGGCTCATGAGGATATACCAACGGCCTGGAGGCTGATCCGAAATACTTTTATTCCAAAACCTGGCAAAACGTGCCAGAATACAGCAAAATCTCTAAGATCAATATGTCTGATGTCATTTATGCTAAATGCTCTTCAAATACTGTTAGGCCGATAATTAAGGGATGATGTGTCAACACCAATATGTGTAAAAGATATGAGAAACTAAATACAAAAACAAAAAAGCTGCAATGCTTCCAGACGTCAGACGGTTTCCACAACAAAAGGAAAAACAAGAACAAAAACTGGAGCATATTTAATAGTAGTGATAGTAGGAGACGATAAGACAGCCTGAGCAGAGAAAAGCACAAGAGAATAGAAAAGAGGAAAGCAGAGATACAACCGCAAGAGATAAAAAAGGAATTAAAAGTATTAACTGTAATGATGATTTTAACTGTAATTTTAAAATAACAGTAGCAGATAGCGATTGCTGCACCAATCTGCTGGCTTATCTATCTCTAACAGATTCTCGAATGAATAAATAGTGATTAAAGAAATAATCAGATAATATTAGTAAGTAGTATAAGCACACTGACAAGGGAACACCAATAACTATTAAATTTCGATTTCCAGGAAAGTTTATATACTGAAAAAGCATTGCAGTAGAAGCTTTTTTGTATCGAAACGCCCAATTTAGAGATACAAGCTTCTTCAAAGTTTGCGCGATTTTTCAATTGGGTGAGTAATTAATATGTGATGAAACATGAACCTTTGAAAATGTCCATACATAGACCTTTTGATGTAATCGTTTCAAATTATTTCACCTGCTATCTAAGTATGATACAGTCACATTAAATACGTTAAAAAAATGTTGGAAAAAAACTATATATCAACTGCATTCATTATTTTTGAACCAATGTGTCACGTACAAGCTTTGTACAATATACGGGTGTCCACACTTAAGTGTGCACTATTGATAACTTTGTTATCTTTGGAGGTACAGAATCGGTCAAATGGACAAAGTAGTACTATTTTTTATGGCGGTCACAATTGTGAAAACAGAAAAACAATTGAGCGTCGCGTTCTCTAGATATTCGTCCAAAATTTTTTTTTTTTAATGGAAAGCCCTGTATATTTTTTTGCAATTTAAAAGAAAATTCCAAACTGAACAAAAGAGTCTTACTACACTATTATAAATAAATGTCAAATAAAGTAGTTACTGAGAAATCTTTATCTTTGCTTTGTTGGCATGAAATTGATATACCTATGGAAAATTAAAGCGTCACATTCATTAAAGCGTTTAATTTAATAAACAAATAAAAATAAATACAAAAATAGTCAAGAAATTACTCAAATTAAATGTTCAAAGACACCTCCTTCCATTTCAATACATTTTATCAAGCTTCTGTGAACATTACGAGTAGCTCCTAAAATTGTCCTACCGTCGATGTCGTCAATGATGTTGGAAATTCTTTCCTGAAGCTCATCCACTGTTGTATATCTATGTTTGTACACTTGATTTTTTACTGTTCCCCACAAGAAGAAATCTAATGGTGTCATGTCAAGTGAACGCGCGGGCCACTGAATAGGACCATTTGTGCCAATCCATCTATTTCCAAATAATCTTTCTAATAACTCACTTATGTCACGGTGATTATGTGCGAGCGCTCCATCTTGTTGAAAGTAAATAATCTGTCTGTCTACCAAATTTAATTCATCCAGAAAATTTTCTAAAATTTCTGTCAATAATGCCACATATCTTTCTCCTGTTAAAGAACCCCGATAGAAAAATGGCCCAACAATTCGGGATCCGATTATACCACACCAAACATTTAAACTAAATCGGTGTTGGGGATTACAAGGATAAACAACAAATGGGTTTTCACGACTTATTTCTTTTATTGAACATCCCGCGATTAGAAAAGTTAAATTCATCACTCCATAAAATGTGTCTAAAGAAATTGTAATTTTCTTCAAAAGTATTGATAAACCATTGAGCAAAAGCTAATCGTCTTTGATAATCGCCCAAAAGTAGAGTTTGAACAGGCTGATATTTAAAGGGAACATATTTATATTTTTTCAGAATTTTATGGCTCGTGCTACAAGAAATACCTGATTCTCTGGACAAAATATGCCAACACATTTATTTCTATCTCTTGTGATAATATAAAATCATTTTTTTTTCCTCTTCTTTATAAAAATTGTTTCGTTGTTTTAAAAAATAGCGACGGTCTGGTACATCACGGTCAGGAAATTGCTGAATGTAACGTTTTAGCGCTCTATCTGAATTTTTGTTAAACAGCAAGTACAACTCCAACATATCACACTTTTCCAAATGAGTAAATGCCATTGTTACGGTTGAAAAAATTGTAAAAACAGTACTTTTTTCGCACAGTAACTTTTAACAACAACAAATATAAATAATTTGACAGCTACTAAACAATGTGACGCTTTAATTTTCCATAGGTATATCGATTTCATGCCAACAAAGCAAAGATAAAGATTTCTGAATAACTATTTTATTTGATATTTTTTTATAATAGTATACTAAGACTTTTTTGTTCAGTTTGGAATTTTCTTTTAAATTGCAAAAAAAATATACAGGGCGTTCCATTAAAAAAAAAATAATTTTGGACGAATATCTAGAGAACGCGACGTTCAATTGTTTTTCTGTTTTCACAATTGTAACCGCCATAAAAAATACTACTACTTTGTCCATTTGACCGATTCTGTACCTCCAAAGATAACAAAGTTATCAATAGTGCACACTTAAGGACACCCGGTATATTTTGCACGAATAACAAATACTTTGATATATTTTAATGTAGCGGTTTCGGTATTATAACGGTACAGGTATAACTTTGTGGATGTAATGCGTTATTAAAATAATGACGGCTCTGAGTCCCTGCTTTGAAGTGTAATAGAATTATCTGATAGCGAAGTATATACGTCATACGAGCTTACCCATGTACGCAATGAGCTGCAGACAGTATCCACTGAGTACTGATGATTGAGCCTCCACAGATGTGGTTACCCTGATATTGCAAAGACACTTGATAGGGAAAATTTTTAATTTTCACGACTGTACCGCCAACAATTTTGTCTTCCGCCAAACATTCTCTTATCTTAGCTAAAATAGATTATTATGTGTTTAATGGTGGGATTCTGTGCATATCTGTAGCGCCTGTAAGAGTATCTGTAAGTGTGTTTATATATGCTTACAGCCTTATACATAAGCTTACGAGCCCTGCAGATATGCGTATAACCTCACCATAGAATAGATAAATTGTTTAAGCTGTTGTTCGACTCACTAGCAATGTAGGCGAGAGAAAAACATAGAACTGGAGATGGCATTATTGAATAAAGTTGGAGGTGGGTGCCCATTTACTTTTTTTTTGGTAGAAGAGTTTAATTTGATTTTTTGAACTAATTTTAAATCACTTAATGGCAGTTAATGCCTTCGCATAGAGAACTATCGTAATAATAATATATAATATTGGTTTAATTACCTCAATAATGGGTAATTGTTCCTTGATTATAAATTTCTTAATGGACGATATAACTTTATTACTTTAGCGCATGAAGTGTAAGTAAACCGCTTTAGTAGTTTGTATTTATGTAACATGCTGTAAAAGTATACAACGACTTCTACTTAACTTAGTAATTACAATGTTGCATATAGCTGCATTAATTACAGTTATAAGAGTTGCTAGTAAGTTAATCAAATTATCTGTAGATTTTAGTTTTATTATGTGTCTCGCTTTGCGTTAGAGACAACAAGACGTATAGTCATGCGCCGTAGAGATTTTGTATTGTAGTAGAAAGTAATGTGCAACATGCTAGTTCCTTCTGAGTCAAGTAATCTATAGATATTTTGGAACTAGGAACACAGAACACGTGAGAAGTTGAGAACCGAATTATGAATCATTATTTGGCAAACTTCTTGAAGAACATAATCATACTTTCGATGATAATTTTAAAGTTCTACGTATTGCAAATAAGGGTTATGTTCTCAATAATATGAGGCCACTACTGTCCCTAAGACAACAAATCATTAATGGGGAACTGTTTTTAAAAACACAATCGCAAATTTGAAGCGATAGACATGTTTTAAGTTTCGTTTTGAGTGTTGAGCTAGTTGGTGTTTTTATATTGCATTCTAATCCTTTTTCTTTTTCGTTTTGTTCTATGTTGAGAATTTTTTCGAATGTCTGTGTGACTTTTATACTTTGTTGGCTTGTTCTATTTATTTGTACTTAGCGTGTATTTTTGTGATTTTGATATACTGAAGTAATTGTACAATGCAATTATTTTTAAATTTTGATCTTAAAATCTGACCATTTTAGTTTCAAAATCTTATTCAATACTTTATTTTCATGATATCTTAATTCAATTTATTTATTACATTTACATGTATTATTAGATAAAATTAGAATGTGAGCAACGCTCGGTCGATATTAGTATCCATATGTATCGCCTTACCAAGGATCATTAGTGTTACTACTCGACTTAATGAATAATGAATGAGTTGATTAACGCATGTTAGTTGTTTGCCGACGTCTTACAATTATTGCCATCCTTTATGGATGAATATTGCAGTTTCAGATCGACAATTTAGCAAATATTTTCACGATAATAATGAGATTTCCATTTTAAATTCTCATTCAATTAGTTTTCCATCTTTACATATATGAAAGTGGATCTATAGATGAAGTTTGATTATTGGATTGTATTTAGTTTTACTTTGAGTAATCTTATTCCTAATTTATATTAAATTTATATTTTAATTTTCACTTATACTTTCAATAAATCTTTACATTTTTAACAAAAATGTTCTCGCTTGCAATGGTCAGTAGCTGTGAGGAATTAGATCCTTCACTTCGCTCATATTCGCCTACTTATTTATTATCCTATGCGCGGTATAATTCTGATTAAGCTAATTAAATGGAATGCTAATGACGTCCAGTGTACAACAAAAGTTTATTATTCCATGCTAGCGAAGGAAAACTGAGCTAAAATAAATAGATGTAGAGTTACAAGGAAACAGACGCAATCTTTAATAGCGTCGCCTAAGCTTTTTGTTTTCAACAAGAAGTTCGCAATGACGCAAACTGCTTTCGATTAAAATGTTTCTCTCTGATAAAGATGGTTGCTTAATATATCTACACTGTCATACGCAGACTCCACTGTTAAATAACCTCTGTTTATGGTAATGTATTTCTAACAGCTGCTGTATAGGTTCTGAATGGTGATTCAGAAGCATTTTTTCGGCAACACTAATATCCAGAAATGACGCTGGACATCGTTTTGGTGTGTGACAGCTTGTCTTTCCAGATGGCTACCGTAAACTTTTATGTATTCCCTTTTGCTTGGATGAAGATTATTGTATGAGCTGAGATAGTTTCCAACATTTCTGGCGTTGAAGTCTAACCTAAAACGGGTATTTCTAAATTTTTCGCACAAGTGTTTGAAAGTATGGAGCTATCTTAAAGAACATTCAATTTTGTATAGCGAGAAGGTCTTCCATGTTCTAGCTCATCCATTTATAGATATTCCGATGTCTTATTTACACCCCGCAACTTGATGAAATCCATTCACGTAAATTTCCAATGTCAACGTAAAACTGGGTAACAAAGACGCAGCACAATATTTTCACTTTTCCACTGATTGCGTCACACATCATACTGGAAAAATAATAAATTTAAACGGCATCGCCACATGATTTTACGCCATACGTACTGCTCCGTTACGTTATTAACTCTAATTTCTCTGAAAACGACATTTCTTCCTACCCAGGAGAGGTATCCTTACATCTAGGAGGCGGTTATGTATCACTTCCAAAATGCCAAGTTAATCGAAAACAATTAGCAAGTAATTTCTCCTCATAATATTTTTTGGGAATAATCACCCAATAATAAAAGCCTCATCCAGATACCACTGATATGATTCCCGACGCGACTGGTTTAATCTTTATTGCTAATTTAATATTACTAACTTTAATATTATTAAGAGAGAATTCTACCACTTGACTAAGGGATGCAAAAATCTAGAGACTTACGTAACACACTGATGTCTTTCATATATCCGTGTATTAACTTACAAACAAAAATGATCTGGGATATATGTCTTCTAATTTCGAGGGATTGGGAATTAAACAAATTACATAAATCACCGTGAGAATAGATCTTCTCTGTCTTGTTATTTTACAAAACAGTCTTCGTTCTTGGTAATGAAGTTTAACGGCTATTGTATAAGTTTTAAGTGATACTAAAGGAGAAATGCTTTGGTAACCTCCAGAAACAATAGTGTTAATTTTTCCAGATGACTATTATAAGTCTAAGAAATATTACTTGTCTTTTTTATTTGGATAAATATTACTCTATAAGCTGATAAGTTTTGAAGCAATTCCAATGTGTAAACGGAGTTGAATAGCAACACTGAATATCAACTTCTATTTTCAAATATTTCACATCTGCCCCTAAAAAATGTATGGCTGTTTTGTAGGACAGTGGATTTTATACGTCTTCCATCTTCGAGTTCATTCATCTATTACCTTTACAGTTAATTCGGCGTCTTCTTTACACTCCACAAACATCTGAAATCCATTCACGTAACACTGACACTCTAGCGTAAACAGTGGGATACGCGGGCAAAACACATTTCACTCCCCAAGAGACGATACCTACTTGAACGCCTCTGGTCACCATCGGACCGCCAGAGTCTCCATGACAACTACCTTTCCCGCCGAAATACTTTCCCGGCGCATATCATGCTAGAAAAATAGAAGTATCGAAACAATATCGCCACATAATCAAGCTTCATTCATACCGGTCCGTTATAACAGATTCGGTTACTCGCCGACACTCCTTTGTAGATATTACGGGTATCTTTACAGCTCGGAGCTGCTTCGTTCTCCTTTTAACCAAGCCAAAAAACTAATTAAAAAAGAATTGGCAAATAATATCTGGCTAATCATTTGTAGAATTACTTACTTTAAAGTAAAAGCCCCATCCAGATATTATTACTTTAGTGCCTATCGCGACCGAGGTATCCTTTGTTGCCAATTTGATAGTATCAGCCTTGGAGCCTAGCTCAAGTGAAGGTTTCACTTTAATTACTGAAATGTCATAATCTAGGGTATCTGTATCGTATTTGGGATGATGTATGATAGTAGTAACATTATGTATAGTGCCTCCTTGGTCGTGATAGGAACTGCCGGCCCTGATACTGTAACGTGTATCATCCATACTGAAATGACGTATAAACAATCATAGTGATGGTGGGATTCTATGCACACTTGTAGTTCTGTAAGGTTAAACGCAAGTTTGTAAGCGTATATATTTTTTTATGCTTACAGATCTGCAAATAATTTTACAGGCCCCACAAATATGCATAGAATCCCACTGTTAAATACCCACTCATCTAATGAAAGAAGCTTGGCTATCGATAAAGGCGAGCTGGAATCTGAACTAAGTAGGGCAACAGTACACCATGCGATCGATGGTTAGTAATTGAGACCCAATGAAGTCCTATAGCGTGGTAGAGATAGCCGCGAGAATGAGGAGAATAAAGTCGAGAAAGAAGGAGATAACAGATATAACGTTGGCAACCACTTATATAGGAAGCAACTTCCATGATTAGCATGTATCTAATGAGTTGCTCAGATCATAGGCCCTGATATTGCAATAGGGTATAAACAATCATAGTTATGATGGAATTCTATGCATATCTGCAGGACTATAAGGCAGGGGTTAAAGCAGTTATGAAGAACAGGTATTTAGAACTAACAGCTTCTTGTGGGTTTCGCCGTGTGTCAAAACTTCCGCTCTACTGAACAGTTCAGTTCAGTTATCCTGAAGATGCTGGCAGTATGTACAGCGAAACGTCGAGCGAAAGTTTTGACACACGGCGAAACCCGCAAGAAGCTGTTAGTTATAGTTACACCGGCCGTGAAAGCCTACGCATTGTTAACAGTTATTTAGAACCGAAAATCCGAAAAAAAACCGAAGATTACGATGTTAACGTTAACATCGATTCCTTTTGGCTATTTTTGGTTGCTTTTAATTTGTTGGTGCTTATTTTCTTTCGACGATAGAAAGGTTTGTGTTAACCTGCAAATTTATTATGACCTGGATTCCATATTAAGGTAAAATTTAGTTTTTTATTTTACATTATCCTTAAAATTCTTTTTTTTTATTATTAAAATAACAATTTTGTTTATAATCATAAATTCCATTCATGTTTTAGCTTTGATTGTCTTTTTCAGTGGATTAACTTTTACGTATGAATGTGTATTTCACGTTATAATTTAGAATTTTTAATTTTAAGTTCTATTTACATGTTTATAGTTCGAAAGGTAAAATACATGAGTTTGTATTACAGTCTTACATTTTAACTTTAAAACTCAGTTATTATCATATGATCGGGTTCGTAAGTGGAATATTTGTATCACAATCCTTTTCGTACACATGTTTGTAACCCTACTCCCAGTAAGCGATGCCTGCGCTCATGATGAACAAAAGTTATTCTTTGTCTACTCTCTGGTTATTTCTCGTATTGCGTCAGTATGTTACAACGCCAATAATTAACATATCGGCGACACGGTCACATTAAATACTTTAACCATTTTCATTATTTATGAACCAAGTGCGCTAAAAACACATTTCTAGAAAGAGTGGAAAGAGTAGCCACGAATCTGTAAAATGTGTAAAGCACAAGGTTTGTACATTTTTTTTTCTTTGCACGAATAACTAATGCTTTAATATATTTTTAATGTAGCGGTTTCGGTATTGCAACGGTACAGGTATGAAATTGTGAAAGTAATGAATGATGTTCTGTGTCCCTGCTCTGAAATGTGACAGAACTATCTGACAGCGATGCATTTAAATAATACAAGCTTACCCATGTACGCAGTGAGCTGCAGATAATATCCACTGACTACTGATGATTGAGCCGCCACAGCAGTGGCGATTAAGATATTGCAAAGACACTTGGTAGGGAAAATTTTTAATTTTCACGACTGTACCGCCAACAATTTTGTCTTCCGCCAAACATACTCTTATCTTGGCTAGAATAGATTATTATCTGTTTAATGGTGGGAATCTGTACATATCTGTAGCACCTGTAAGATGATCCGTAAATTTGTAACCATATCTTATATATGCTTACAGGTTTACAGATGAGCTTGCAAGTGCTACAGATATACATAGAATCTCACCATAAAAAAGATAAATTGTTTAAGATGTTGTGATACTCACTAGCAATGTAGGCGAGAAAAAAACATAAAACTGGAGATCGCATTATTGAGGAGGTGGTTGGAAGTTGGAGGTGGGCGCCCATCAACTTTTTTTGGTAGAAGAAGAAATTTTTTAATCACTTAATGGCTTTTTGCTTAGAGACCTGTAGTAGTAATAATATATAATCTGATTTAAGAACATTAGTAATGGCTAATTGTTCCGTGATTATAAATTCCTTTATGGACAATATAACTTTAGTTTTTCCGCATGAAATGTAAGTAAACCGCTTTAGTTGTTTGTGTTTATGTATCATGATGTAAAAACATACAACGACTTCTACCTAACATAGTAATTACAACGTTGACTATAGCTATATTAATTACAATTGTAAGAGTTGCTAGCAATTTAATCAAGTCATCTGTGGATTATAGTTTTGTTATTTTTGTCTCTTTGCGTTAAAAAACAAAACGTATAGTCATGCGCCGTAGATATTTTGTGCTGTAGTAGAAAGTAGTGTGCAATGTACTAGTTCTTTCTGAGCCGAGCACTGTACAGAGATTTTGGAACTAGGAACAAAGACCAAATGAGAAGTTTAAAACCGAATTAAAGTTGTCAACCATTATACATCCCGCAACTTGATGAAATCCATTCACGCAAATTTCCAACGTCAACGTAAAGACTGATTTAACAAGACGTAGCACAATATTTTTCGCAAGGAACTACACCTACTTGTACCCAATTCGCAATTAGCGACTAATGCACCGTCAGAATCAGCCTTACAAGCACCTTTCCACGATCATCTTGCGTCACACTCATACGGAAAAATAATAACTTGAAACGTCATCGCACATGATTTTACTTTATTACGTTTATTTCTTTAAAACGACATTTCTTCCTATCCACGAGAGGTATCCTTACATCTAGGAGGCGGATATGTATCACTTCAAAAATGCCAAGCTAATCGAAAATTATTAGCAAGTAATTTCTCCCTATAATATTCTTTGTGAATAGTCACCCAATAATAAAAGTCTCATCCAGATACCACTGATATGATTCCCGATGCAACTGGTTTAATTTTTACTGCCAATTTAATATTACTAACCTTAATATTATTAAGAGAGAATTCTACAACTTCACTAAGGGACGCAGAACTCTAGAAACTTACGTAACACGCTGTCTTTCACATATCCGTGTATTAACTTAGAAATAAAAATGGTCTGGGATATATGTCTTCTAATTTTAGGGATTGGTAATTAAATAAATTACATATATTACCGTAAGAATAGATTATCTCTGTCTTGTTATTCTTCAAAACAGTCTTCGTTCTTTGTAATGAAGTCTTAACGGCTGTTGTATAAGTTTTAAGTGGTACCAAAGGAGAAATGCTTTGATAACCTCCAGAAACAATGGTGTTAATTTTTCCAGATGGCTATTATAAGTCTAAGAAATATTACTTGTCTTTTTTATTTGGATAAATAATACTCTATAAGCTGATAAGTTTTAAAGCAGTTCCTAGGTGTAAACGGACCACCAGCGCTAAATATCAATTTCTATGTTCAAGAATTTCACACCTGCCCCTAAAAATGTATGGCTGTTTTGTAGGACAGCGAATTTTATATGTCTTTCATCTTCTAGTTCATTCATCTATTACCTTTACAGCAAACTGGGGGTCCTATTTACACGCCACAAACACCTAAAATCCATTCACGTAACGCTGCTACTTTAGCGAAAACAGTGGGATACGCGGGCAAAACACATTGCACTCCCCAAGAGACGATACCTATTTGAACGCCATTGATCACCAACGGACCACCAGAGTCTCCATTACAAGCACCTTTCCCGCGGAAATACTTTCCGGCGCAGAACATACTAGAAAAATAGTAAAACCGAAACAATATTGCCACATAATCTAACCTGATTCATACCGCTCCGTTATCTTGTTAACTACGATTGATTTCTCACATTTCTGTGTAGATATTATAGGTATCTTTACAGCTCGGAGCTGCCGCGGCCTCTTTTGAATGAAGCCAAAATACTAAACACAAAAACAAAAGTGTGGCATATTTGGCTAATCATTCGTAGGATTACTTACCTTAAAGTAATAGCCCCATCCAGATACGACAGCTTTAATGCCTTCCGCGACCGAGGCATCCTTTGGTGGCAGTTTGATAGTATCAACATTGAAGCCTAGCTCAAATGAAGGTTTCACTCTAATTACTGAAATGTCATAATCAAGAGTCGTTGTATTGTATTTGGGATGAGGTACGATAGTAGTAACATTGTGTAAAGTGCCATCCTGATCGTGATAGCTACTACCGGCTCTAACACGGAGTTGGTGATTATCCCTACTGAAATGACGTATAAACAATCATAGTTACGGTGGGACTAAATAGCTACTAATCGATAGACAAATGAAAGAAGCTTGGTTAGCGATCAAGGCGGGTTGGAGTCTGAACTAAGCAGGGCAATAGCAGACTGTGCAATCGATGATTAGTAATTGGAACTTAATGAAGTCCCATGGCAAGCGTGGTAGAGATAGAGGCGAGGCGGAGGAGAATAAAGCCAAGAAGTAAAGAGATAACAGATATAACGTATTGGAAAGACATCGTAATTCCCGAAGAACTGATAGGGAGCTTACACCGGGACTAGACTTCGGTCTGAAAAGGATTCAGTGAAAGATAAGCAACACAATACACCTAGAATTAGAAGTCGGGTAAATCCAAGACCTTGTGAAATCAGTGTTTAACAAAAACTACCCCACGGTAAACAAAGCAGTCTTCAGGAATGTGCCCTGGTGGAACAGAAACTTTAAAAGCATGAAAAGGGAAGCCAGGAAGAGAAACTAAGAAAACGTCGGTATGGGATGAATATAAAGACACCCTTACTGATTACAATAAAGTTTTGAGGGATTCAAAGAGAGAATCCTGTAGGAAGCATGGCGCGGACGTTGAGAAAGATCCGGAATGAGTCAGGCTCATTAGGATATTATACAAAAAGCCTCATAGCTCAATACAAACTCCGAAAAGATAAATCGGAAGTTAGATGGTGGGACACCTAAAGTTTCGAAGTGCAGAAATAAAGCTGTCAGAAGAAGTGAAATTTCTTGGCGTCACCATAGACTCCCAAGCTTCCTTGGAATTGGATTAAAACCAGGGTGGAGAGAACACTCATGTTGGCTAGAAGAGCTCATCGAAAAACACGAAAAAGGCCTAATATGATGTACTGGACATGTGTATATTGCGTTGACCAGACCTATAACCACTTACGGATTTCTGGTATGGTGGACAAATGTGTAGCGACAAACTGATATAATTGAACTTAACAAGATTGGGAGACTTGCGTATTTAGGAATAACAAGAGTAATGAAGGCTCCTCCTACAGCGATAATAACTATCATGTGGCAAATATTCAGGATTGGGACACAATAATATTTTCCATTATATGGAAGACAACCTTTGGGGATAAGGCCAAACCACATGATTGGAACATACGGTTTTTTTTCAAGGTGGAAATCCAGGATCGGAAAAGCTAAAGTAAATCTAATTATGAAGATAGATCCGGAGAATTGATCTGGTTTACAGACGGATGAAAAGGGATGTATAGGGCCAGAACCTCTTCTATAAGTGTGTAAAATTACAGTGTGAGAACAGGTAAGGAGTTGGGTCAAAGGGAAACACAAAAAACGCTGGAATAATACAAAACAGGTAAATTCATGGAAAGAAATTTATTTAAGAGACCATAAAAAAAGAAGCAGCTGAACAGGAATCTCGTAACAGGTCTCCTAATAGAACGTTGGACACTGAAAGAACACTTACAAAAAATTGCGATCTATACTAGAAATAACAACACAAGACTGTGTAATGACAAAGACGGTTATAACATTCTGTGTAAATACGAGGCTCTGGAAGCAAAAAAGCAGTGATCCCTGGCAAGCCAAAAATAAATCCAGACGAGGATTACTTCAATCAACCAGTCAGCGACCTGCAAAGATTATTTATTTATTGCAGTGTATGAAGATTCATAGTTGACATTTTGTTACTATTTCCACGAAAACCATTAATTACTTCCGAACGTGCAATTGTAAGAGAAATATTTTAAACAATGACATTTCTTAGAAACGCATAGATAATTCATACCCAGACTTATTAGATGTGTAGTTAATGTGTGATTAAAAATGAACCTTTGAAAATATGCCAACCTTAGCAAATGAAATGCGAATCTAAGCTCTACAAATCTTCAACTATTAATGCAATCGAAGTTACAAGCACACTGAAATGGTAATTAAAAATTATTTGCAAACAATTCTGAATTTTTGCAGTAATCGATCCGCAGTACTTCTAGTTTCGGTTGCATAAATAATCGAAGATTTGTGGCGCTTCAATTCGCATTTAATTTGTTAAAGATGGTACATAGATGTTTTGATGTATAGATAAGACGATTCTTTCAAATGATGTTATTTCTCGTGCTGCGTAAGTATGGTACAACACCAATAATTAATATACTGGCGACACAGTCACATTAAGTACGTTATTAATTAATACTTTACTATATTTCGGTATTATAACGATGCAGGTATGACTTGGTGAATGTAATGTGGCATTAAGATAATGTCGGTTCTGTGTCCCTGCTTGGAAATATGACAGAAATTATCTGACAGCGAAGCATATACGTAATACAAGCTTACCCATGTACACAGTGAGCTGCTGACAGTATCCACTGAGTACTGATGATTGAGCCTCCACAGTTGTGGCCACCATGGTAATGCAAAGACACTTGATAGGGATAATCTTTAATTTGTACGAATTTACCGCCAACAATTTTGTCTTCCGTCAGACATTCTCTTACTTTGGCTGAAGTAGATTGTTATGTGATTAATGGTGAGATTCTGTACATATCTGTAGCACCTGTAGGATGATCAGTAAGCTTATAAGCATATCTTATATATGCTTACAGGTTTACAGATGAGCTTACAAGTGCTACAGATATACATGAAATCTCACCATAAAAAAGATAAATTGTTTAAGATGTTGTTATACTCACTAGCAATGTGGGCGAGAAGGAAACATAGAATTGGAGATCGCATTATTGAGGAAATGGTTGGAAGCTGGAGGTGGACGCCCATCTAATTTTTTTTGGTAGAAGAAGAATTTTTTAAATCACTTAATGGCTTTTTGCTTAGAGACCTGTAGTAGTAATAATACATAATCAGATTTAATAACATTAGTAATGGCTAATTGTTCCGTGATTATAAATTGCTTTATGGACAATATAACTTTAGTTTTTCCGCATGAAATGTAAGTAAACCGCTTTAGTTGTTTGTGTTTATTTATCATGATGTAAAAGCATACAACGAATTTTACTTAATTTAGTGATTACTATATTAATTAAAATTGTAAGAGTTGCTAGCAATTGAATCAAGTCATCTGTAGATTTTAGTTTTGTTACTTTTGTCTCGTTGCGATAGAAGACAAACGTGTAGTCATGCGCCCTAGAGATTTTGTGCTATAGTAGAAAGTATTGTGCAATGTGCTAGTTCTTAGTGGAGCAATGTACAGAGATTTTGCAACTAGGAACAAAGAACATACGAGAAGTTCAGAATCGAATTAAAGTTGTGAATCATTATCTAGCAAACATCTTAAAGAATATAATCATGACAACTTTAACTCTATATTCTAGCTCACTCATTTATAGATATTCCGATGTCTTATTTACACTCTGCAACTTGATGAAATCCATTCATGCAAATTTCCAACGTAAACGTAAACACCGGGTGACAAAGGCGCAACACAATATTTTTCGCAAAAAACTATACTTACTTGTACCCAATTGGCCACTAATGCACTCGCTAGAATCAGCCTTACAAGCACCTTTCCACTGATCATGTTTGCGTCACACATCATACAGGAAAAAATAATAAAACGAATCGCACATCGCTTTTAGCTTGTTAACTTTAATTCCTATTTAAACGACATTTTCTTCCTATCCACGAGAGGCATCGTTACATCTAGGAGGCGGTTATGTATCACTTCAAAAATGCCAAGCTAATCAAAAACAATTAGCAAGTAATTTCTCCCTATAATATTCTTTGGGAATAGTCAGCCAATAATAAAAGCCTCATCCAAATACCACTTTTATGATTCCAGATGCAGCTGGTTTAATCTGTATTGCCGATTTAATATTACTAACCTTAGTATTATTAAGAGAGAATTCCACAACCTCACTAAGGGATGCAGAAATCTAGAGACTTACGTAACACGCTGTCTTTCACTTATCCGTGTATTAACTTAGAAATAAAAATGGTCTGGGATATATGTCTTCTAATTTTAAGGGATTGGTAATTAAACAAATTACATAAATTACCGTGAGAATAATTCATTTCTGTCTTATTATTCTTCAAAATAGTCTTCGTTCTTGGTAATGAAGTCTTAACGACTTTTGGTAGGTATAAGTTTTAAGTAGTACTATAAGAAAAATGCTTTGGTAACCTCCAAAAGCTATGGTGTTAATTTTTCTAGATGGCTATTATAAGTCTTAACAAATATTACATGTCTTTTTATTTAGATAAATATTACTCTATAAGCTGATATGTTTTGAAGCAATTCCAATGTGTAAACGGTGTTGAATACCAACACTGAATATCAACTTTTATTTTCAAATATTTCACACCTGCCCCTAAAAAAGTGTATGGCTGTTTTGCAGGACAGTGGATTTTATATGTCTTCCATCTTCGAGTTCATTCATCTATTACCTTTACAGTAAAGTCGGAGTCCTATTTACACTCCACAAACATCTGAAATCCATCCACGTAACTCTGACACTTTAACGTAAACAGTGGGATACGCGGGCAAACACAATTCACTCCCCAAGAGACGATACCACTTGAACGCCTGTGATACCAACGGACTACCAGAGTCTCCATTACAAGCACCTTTCCCGCCTAAATACTTTCCGGCGCATAACATACTAGAAAAATAGTAAAACCGAAACAATATTGTCACATAATCTAACCTCATTCATACCGCTCCGTTATCTTGTTATATACGATTGATTTCTCACATTTCTTTGTAGATATTATAGGTACCTTTACAGCTCGGAGTTGCCGCGGCCTCTTTGATATCAAACCAAAATACTAATTAAAAAAAAACAAAAGTGTGGCATATCTGGCTAATCATGCATAGGATTACTTACCTCAAAGTAATAGCCCCATCCAGTTACTATCGCTTTAATGCCTTCCGCGACCGAAGTATCCCTTGTTGCCAATTTGATAGTATCAACATTGGAGCCTAGCTCAAATGAAGGTTTCACTCTAATTACTGAAATGTCATAATCAATAGTCGTTGTATTGTATTTGGGATGAGGTACCATAGTAGCAACTTCGTGTAAAGTGCCATTCTCATCGTGATAGCTACTACCGGCTCTAACACGGAGTTTGTGATTTATCCTTACTGAATGCACATATAAACAATCATAGTTACGGTGGAACTAAATGCGTACCTGTAGAACCTATAAGGTTATGTACAAGATTGTGTATTTTTTGTGCTTACAGATCTGTGGATAACTTTATAGGCGCTACAGATATGCATAAAGTCCCACCGTTAAATAGCTAGTCATCGATAGACAAGTGAAAGAAGACAAGCGATCAAGGCGGGCTGGAGTCTGAACTAAGCAGGGCAACAGCAGACTGTGCAATCGATGATTAGTAATTGGAACTCAATGAAGTTCCATGGCGGCAGATAGCGGCGAGACTGAGGAGAATAAAGCCGAAAAGTTGGAGATAACAGATATAACGTTGGCAATCACTTATGTAAGAAGCAACATCCATGATTGCCATGTGTCTAATGCGTTGCTCATTAACCTGTAATGGAAAGTCATCGTAATTCCCAAAGAATTGATACGGAAGCTTACACCGGGACTAGACTTCGGTCTGAAAAGGATTCAGTGAAAGATAAGCAATGCAATAGACCTAGAATTCGAAGTCGGGTAAATCCAAGACCCTATAAAATCAGCGTTTAATAGTTGATATTTTGTTAGTATATTTACTTCCGAAAGCGCATTTGTAAGAGAAATATATTAAACAATAATATTTCTTAGGGATAATCTAATTCATGTGAAGATTTATTAGATGTGTAGTTAATGTGTGATTAAAAGTTAATCTTTGAAAATGTACATAGATGTTGTTGATGTATAGATAAGACTATTGTTTCAAATGATGTGTTATTTTTCGTGCTGCGTAAATATGGTATAACGCCAATAATTAATATTCTGGCGAACACAATCAACTTAAGTACGTCTTTAGTTAATACTTTGCTATATTTAGGTTTATAACGTACAAGTATGACTTTGTGAATGTAATGTGGTATTAAGATAATGTCGGTTCTGTGTCCCTGCTTTAAAATGTGACAGAATTATCTGACAGCGAAGCATATACGTAATACAAGCTTACCCATGTACGCAGTGAGCTGCAGACAGTATCCACTGAGTACTGATGATTGAGCCTCCACAGTCGTGGCTACCAGTGTATTGCAAAGACACTTGATAGGGAAAATTTTTAATTTGTACGAATTTACCGCCAACAATTCTGTCTTCCGTCAGACATTCTCTTATTTTGGCTGAAGTAGATTGTTATATGATTAACGGTGGGATTCTGTACATATCTGTAGCACCTGTAAGATGATCCGTAAGTTTGTAAGCATATCTTATGTATGCTTACAGGATTACAGATGAGCTTACAAGTGCTACAGATATACATAGAATCTCACCATAAAAAAGATAAATTGTTTAAGATGTTGTTATACTCACTAGCAATGTAGGCGAGAAAAAAACATAGAACTGGAGATCGCATTATTGAGGAAGTTGTTGGAAGGTGGAAGTAGATGCCTATCTACTTTTTTTGGTAGAAGAAGAAACTATTAAATCACTTAATGGCTTTTTGCTTAGAGACCTGTAATAGTAATAATATATAATCTGATTTAATAACATTAATAATGACTAATTGTTCCGTGATTGTAAATTGCTTTATGGACAATATAACTTTAGGTTTTTTGCATGAAATATAAGTAAACCGCTTTAGTTGTTTGTGTTTATTGTAGCATGCTGTAAAAGCATACAAAGACTTTCTACCTAATAGAAATTGCAACGTTGATTAACTATATTATATACAGATATTCGAAATTGCTAGCAATTTTATCAAGTCATCTGTAGATTTTAGTTTTGTTATTTTTGTCTCTTTGCGTTAGAAAACAAAACGTATAATCATGCGCCGTAGAGATTTTGTGCTGTAGTAGAAAGTAGTGTGCAATGTGCTAGTTCTGAGTCGAGCAAAAACAGAGATTTTGCAACTAGGAACAAAGAACATACGAGAAGTTCTACGAAGAATCGAATTAAAGTTGTGCATCATTATTTGGCAAACATCTTAAAGAATATAATCATGACAACTTTAACTTCTATATTCTAGCTCATTTATTTATAGATATTCCGATGTCTTATTTACACTCTGTAACTTGATGAAATCCATTCATGCAAATTTTCAACGTCAACGTAAACACCGAGTAACAAAGACGCAACACAATATTTTTCGCAAAAAACTATACTTACTTGTACCCAATTGGCCACTAATGCACTCGCTTCAGAATCAGCCTTACAAGCACCTTTCCACTGATCATATTTGCATCACACATCATACTGGAAAAATAATAAATCGAAACGTCATCGCCACATGATTTTACCTTCGTTACGTTAATAACTCTAATTAATTGTCAACATTTCTTCCTATTTACGAGAAGTATCCTTATACCTAAGAGGCGGTTATATATCACTTCAAAAATTGCTAAGCTAATCGAAAACAACCAGTAAGTAAATTCTTCCTATAATATTTTTTGGAAATAGTCACCCAATAATAAAAGCCTCATCCAGATACCACTGATATGATTCCCGATGTGACTGGTTTAATCTTTACTGGCAATTTAATATCACTAACCTTAATATTATTAAGAGAAAATTCTACAACTTCATTAAGGGATGCAGAAATCTTGAGACTTGCGTAACACGCTGTCTTTCACATATTCGTGTATTAACTTAGAAATAAAAATGGTCTGGGATATATGTCTTCTAATTTTAAAGGATTGGTAATTAAACAAATTACATAAATTACCGTAAGAATAGTTCATTTCTGTCTTATTACTCTTCAAAATAGTCTTTGTTCTTGGTATTGAAGTCTTAACGACTATTGTATAACTTTTATGTGGTACTAAAGGAGAAATGCTTTGGTAACCTCCAAAAGCAATGGTGTTAATTTTTCTAGATGGCTATTATAAGTCTAACAAATATGATATGTCTTTTTATTTAGATAAATATACTTTATAAGCTGATAAGTTTTGAAGCAATTCCAATGTGTAAACGGAGTTGAATACCAACACTGAATATCAACTTTTATTTTCAAATATTTCACACCTGCCCCTAAAAAAATGTATGGCTGTTTTGCAGGACAGTGGATTTTATATGCCTTCCATCTTCGAGTTCATTCATCTATTACCTTTACAGTAAACTCGGAGTCTTATTTACACTCCACAAACATCTGAAATCCATCCACGTAACTCTGACACTTTAACGTAAACAGTGGGATACACGGGCGAAACACATTGCACTCCCCAAGAGACGATACCTACTTGAACGCCTCTGGTAACCATCGGGCCGCCAGAGTCTCCATTACAAGCACCTTTACCGCCGTAATACTTTCCGGCGCATAACATACTAGAAAAATAGTAAAACCGAAACAATGTTGTCACATAATTTAACCTCATTCATACCGCTCCGTTATCTTGTTAGTTACGATTGTTTTCTCACATTCTTTTGTTGATATTATAGGTACCTTCACAGCTCGGAGATGTCGCGGCCTCTTTGATACGAGGCCGAAAAACTAATTAAAAAAAAAGTGTGGCATATCTGGCTAATCATTCGTTAGGATTACTTACCTCAAAGTAAGAGCCCCATCCAGTTACTATCGCTTTAATGCCTTCCGCGACCGAAGTATCCCTTGTTGCCAATTTGATAGTATCAACATTGGAGCCTAGCTCAAATGAAGGTTTCACTCTAATTACTGAAATGTCATAATCAATAGTCGTTGTATTGTATTTGGGATGAGGTACCATAGTAGTAACATCGTGTAAAGTGCCATTCTCGTCGTGATAGCTACTACCGGCTCTAACACGGAGTTTGTGTTTATCCTTACTGAAATGCCATATAAACAATCATAGTTACGGTGGAACTAAATGCGTACCTGTAGAACCTATAAGGTTATGTACAAGATTTTGTATTTTTTGTGCTTACAGATCTACAGATAACTTTATAGGCGCTACAGAGATGCATACAGTCCCACCGTTAAACAGCTAGTCATCGATAGACAAGTGAAAGAAGGCAAGCGATCAAGGCGAGCTGGGTCTGAACTAAGCAGGGCAACAGCAGACTGTGCAATCGATGATTAGTAATTGGAACTCAATGAAGTTCCATGGCGGCAGATAGCGGCGAGACTGAGGAGAATAAAGCCGAGAAAGTTGGAGATAACAGATATAACGTTGGCAATCACTTATGTAAGAAGCAACATCCATGATTGCCATGTGTCTAATGCGTTGCTCATTAACCTGTAATGAAAGACATCGTAATTCCCGAACAACTGATAGGGAAGCTTACACTGGGACTAGACTTCTGTCTGAAAAGGATTCAGTGAAAGATAAGCAATACAATAGACTTAGAATTCGAAGTCGGGTAAATCCAAGGTCCTATAAAATCAGCGTTTAATAGTTGATATTTTGTTAGTATATTTACTTCCGAAAGCGCATTTCTAAGAGAAATATTTTAAACAATAACATTTCTTAGGGATAATCTAATTCATGTGAAGATTTATTAGATGTGTAGTTAATGTGTGATTAAAAATTAATCTTTGAAAATGTACATAGATGTGTTGATGTACAGATAAGACTATTGTTTCAAATGATGTGTTATTTTTCGTGCTGCGTAAGTATGGTACAAGGCCAATAATTAATATACTGGCGACACAATCACATTAAGTACGTTTTTAGTTAATACTTTGCTATATATAGGTTTATAACGGTACAGGTATGACTTTGTGAATGTAATGTGGTATTAAGATAATGTCGGTTCTGTGTCCCTGCTTTGAAATGTGACAGAATTATCTGACAGCGAAGCATATACGTAATACAAGCTTACCCATGTACGCAGTGAGCTGCAGACAGTATCCACTGAGTACTGATGATTGAGCCTCCACAGTCGTGGCTACCAAGGTATTGCAAAGACACTTGATAGGGAAAATTTTTAATTTGTACGAATTTACCGCCAACAATTCTGTCTCCCGTCAGACATTCTCTTATTTTGGCTAAAGTAGATTATTATGTGATTAACGGTGGAATTCTGTACATATCTGCAGCACTTGTAAGATCATCCGTAAATTTATAATCATATTTTATATATGCTTATAGGTTTACAGATGGCTTACAAGTGCTACAGATATATATAGAATCTCACCATTAAAAAGACAAATTGTTTAAGATATTGTTATACTCACTAGCAATATAGGCGAGAAAAAAACATAAAACTGGAGATCGCATTATTGAGGAAGTGGTTGGAAGCTGGAGGTGGATGCCCATCTACTTTTTTTTTGGTAGAAGAAGAAATTTTTGAATCACTTAATGGCGATTAATATTTTCTGCTTAAAGACCTATAGTAATAATATATAATCTGATTTAATAACATTAGTAATGGCTAATTGTTCCGTGATTATAAATTGCTTTATGGACAATATAGCTTTAACTAAATATTACTTTTTACGCATGAAGTGTAAGTAAACCGGTTTAGTTGTTTGTGTTTATGTAGCATGCTGTAAAAGCATACAATGATTTCTACCTAATTTAGAAATTGCAACGTTGATTATAGC
This sequence comes from Protaetia brevitarsis, assembly GCA_004143645.1. Lineage (NCBI taxonomy): Eukaryota > Metazoa > Arthropoda > Insecta > Coleoptera > Scarabaeidae > Protaetia > Protaetia brevitarsis. The sequence continues at coordinate 1,095,161 of RXPK01000066.1, read as the reverse complement.
TATATTAATTACATATATTCGAATTGCTAGCAATTTTATCAAGTTATCTGTAGATTTTAGTCTTGCTGTTTTTCTCTTTGCGTTAGAAAACAAAACGTATGGTCAGCGCCGTAGAGATTTTGAGTAGTAGTAGAAAGTAATGTGGAATGTGGTAGTTCTTTCTGAGTCATCCAATGTACATATTTTGGAACTAGGAACAAGGAGCACGTGAGAAGTCCAGAACCGAATTAAAGTTGTGAATCATTATTTGGCAAACATTTTAAGGAATATTTATTCAAATGAGGAAGGAAAGTGGACACTTTCCTCCTGCTGGGAAAAAATATACTATTAATGTGTAATTTGTGTATTTATTTATTTATATTGTGTGTTTCTACTTACTTTACTTTTAGAGTTTGCGTCCTTAAAATCTGACCATCTAAACAGTTTGCATTATTTTTCAAAACCTTATTTAATACTGTATCTCAATATTTATTACATTTACGTATTTCATCCAGGATTCATGTTTAACTATTAGATCGCACTCGATATTACTTCGAGAATTTACATTTTTAATTAGTGTTTTTACTTATTTGTATTTGGAAATTGAATTAAAACTTCTGTAACAGGCATAGCTCTTATCTTCGCAAGAGTGCTGTCTCGAAAAAACCGTTAATTTCACCGATGTGAGGGTAGTATTGGATATTCAACAAATAAGGTGCCCATGAGATCAAATGGAACTATGAAATGTTTAAACTAAATTCAAATAAATAAATATTGCAAAAATTATGGAATCCATATATTTTATTAATAAAAATATTACTACATTTTATTCAACAATTAAAAAAAATATACAATGGGGTATGTAACCATACATATACGTCGATTTTAAACAAAACCAACCCTTACCTATTTTTCATATCTTTTAATGTTGACACATCAATGAAATTGGATTACAAATTCACATAAGGTATAATTAAACTAAATTTAAGCAAAATAAATACACTGTAAAAAAATAGGTAAGGTAAAGTCAGGTAAGTGTGTAGTAAAAATTGCATAGTGCGAAGAAAATGTAACACTGTTCACATAATAAAGATATTTTGAATAAATTTTTACACATAGAAGTACCTAATATATACCCAGTTTGTAGGCCTTCAATAGAATACGCCTTTTATGAATTACTAACGGTTAATTAAAGAAAAAAGAAATTCTAAACTATGTCAATACTACACACTTACCCAGCAAAATGGGGAAAGTGTGGTAATCGTTCCCGCATTTTATATATTATATAATAGCCATTATCCTTTAGTTCGGCCAAAAAGTGTAATACTAAAACTGATGCTCTGTTTAATAAGGTAATGATATATTTCACAAAGATATTCAAGTTATTACATGTTGGGAGATGCGAACTTTTATTTGTAAAACTAGTATATAAGTTTAGTACTTTGGTATTATAATAGACAGAACGTCCCGTATTTCAATTTTAAAAATAAATAATGGCCAAACTACACACTTGCCCCGGTTAACACTTACCTGACTTTACCTTATGTTTTTCGAATGAAATCGATCCCAACTTTGGTCTATTAAAAATATTTGATATTCAAATTCTAATATTTGATTCCGATGTGTTTGGAATCTTACTTCTGATCAGCTTTATTGGCTGAAGAGAAAAAACTATAAAGGAAAATGCCATTGAAAAGACTTGCCAATGCAAGAATTCATTTGGATCGTCTGGCTGTTTATTGTGACATTTTATATCCTTTTATCCTAAATAAATAAAAGTATGGCTAGAAACGGGGCAATTATGTACTATAAATTCACTAAACTATTGTATATAGGGTGGTTCACGGAACTCGTCTATTAAAAGTCCTTGATTTTGCAATGGTATTTCGATTTTAGAACTTCGGGTTAAAAATAGTTAGCAATGAGTTAGAAAAATAGCTTTCGTTATCTCGCACTTCCAGTTATATCAAAAGGCATTTTACAACTTTGATATTATAAATGAAAACTAATATTTTTGGTGTATTTTTACAAGGCATTTTAAAATCAATTTTATAAAAGTTAGTTATTTTGATTTTTGCGAGAAAAAAAGCTCGAAAGAATGTGATGTAGGTCATGATTACAATAAGGTCAGATTTTGGTGGCATATGCTAGTAACGCCGACCTTTAATCTGTAACTATGTGCACGAATTAACTTTAGAGTGACTCAACAAGTTAGAATGACAATTACTACTTTATTAGCACCCATAAAGTATTTTATTTGGTGGCCACGACGTAACTGCAACTACATGTATGTGCGTCTAAGTAGATAATCGCTTCAACGTTGGTAATATAGCAAAAATTACGTAATATTGACTATAATGAAGTAGTTGTGCCTATAGCAGTGGTAATCGTATCTAAATGTGCTACTTGGGTGATTCTTATGTACGTTTATTTTCACAATAAAATCATATATTATTATTATTAATAATACTAAGAAATTACCCCAAATCAGCCCTAGATTATGGGACACCCTATATAATCTTGTTTACTTTTTATACTTAATTAAATAGTAGAAGATTTCGCACCTCAACATAAATAAATAGATAGAACTATGCTTAACCCCAAAGTTTCAAAATCGAGATACCATTGGAAATTCAAGAACTTTTAATGGACGGGTTCCGTGAATTACCCTGTATATATATTTGCAACAGCTGCTGTTTAAGGTCTGAGTAGTGAACCAGAAGGAATTTTTTGATAACCTAATGTCCGAAAATGGCCTTGAGTATCGTTATGGTACGCGATAATTTGCTTTTCCATATGGTTACTGTAAACCTATACACTTATTGCGTGCTAACAAAACGTTGGTGGACGGTGAACTAATGTGGTGTTCTCTAATAGAATACATACCAAGGTTGTACAATTACCACGTTGAGAGTCTGTATATGCCCCTTTATTTGGGTGAATATTATTGTATAGGTATTGAAGAAAAAAGGATCCGAAACGAGGTGAGAAGAGAAGAATCACGTTCGGGTATTTTTTTCTTCAAGTGTACTAGTTGAGAAAGTGTCCAATATTTTTGGAGGTGAGGTCTAACTCAAGACCGATACTTTTAAATCTTTCGTGCGAGTGCTATTTTGAAGAACAATTAATCTTGTATGGTGAGAAGGTCTTCCGTGTTCTAGCTCACTCATTTATAGCTATTCCGATGCCTTATTTACACTCCGCAAGTTGTTGAAATCCATTTACGTAAATATCCAACGTTCGGCGTAAACACCGGGTGAAATAGTCGCGCCACCATATTCTCCCAAGAAACTTGCCCTTGTACACCTCTGGCAACCAACGCACCGCCAGAATCACCCTTACAACTGTCTTTTCCACCGATCATGTATCCGGCACACAACATGCTGGAAAAATAATAAATCGACACGTCACCGCTATATGATTTCACCCTCATACGTACCGATCCGTTATTGGATAAACTTTAACTAATCGTCGACATGTTTCCTTATCAACGATAGGTAACTTTGTAGCTATGAGCTGCCTAGGTCTCACTGAAATAATGCCAAGCTAATCGAAAACAAGGTGCAAGTAATTTCATCCTATAATAATTTTTGGGAATACTCACAAAATAATAAACGCCCCATCCAGCTACCACTGCTTTGATGCCAGGTGCCACCGGTTTATTCTTTGTCGCCAATTCAATTTTATTAACGCTTTTCGAACCTATATCCAATGGAGGTCTAACTCGAATTACGGAAATATCATAATCAAACGTCGACATATTATATTCGTGATGATATCCAACAGTGGTAACATTATGGATGAAGCCATTCCTGTGGTGATAGGTACTACCGGCTCTGATACGGAATTGCAAATCATCCATACTGAAATTACGTATAAACAGTCACCTTTAAATAGCAAGCCAGATTTGTTGAAAAAACTTTCTTTCAGCCAAGCATATTATTTTCTAATAAATTTCTCGGTTGTACACTGGTCGACTTATTTAATGCCGTCGTCTACAGCGCAGTGACTATCAAAACTACTTACCATTTGCACAGGTGCGCGTTCGGCTGGCGTCGGCTGTTCCAGGTAAATGATTTATTGGGATATACAGTTGTAAAACGCTTCGCAATTACGCATATCAGGTAGAAAAAATGGATTATTCAATATTACAAGTAAATGTTGTGTATAAACGGTTTGAACGCGTTTTGAATTGAAATATCCCTTTCATAACTTGGATCCAATTGACTTGTAAAACTCATATAGAAATAAATATAGTGTGGTATTCATAGTCAATCTTGTGTATTAATTGTTTTAAAAACGTAGGATATGGGAAACATCAGAGGAAGACTTCATAAAACTACAGCTTCAACACATATTAGCTATTGTAAGCATTTATTAATTACTATTTTCTTAAATGGAGACTTCAATAATATTTAATTATTAGCATTTACTATTGCAGGATACCTACGTGTAACTAACGCTATAAAATTGCTATTCATAAAAAAATTAAAACTATGTTTAGTCTGGTTATATTATTTATTTAAGTAAACATGCTAATTTCAAATATAAAAAAATATAAAATCTAATTACGTAACTGTCATTAAATATATAAACATATTCAAACAAAAATGATAATGTAAAACGTAACCAAAAAGAAACGCATTCTGCAAAAATAAATATAACTAAAAAAAAACAAAATTTTGAAAATATATAAACAAAACAATATATCCATAAATTAATAAAAGAATAATTCTAAATGAAAGGATTTAACCCTAATTGTAATAAACAACAATTTTAATAAAGTATAGTAATTATCATATCACTGAAAATCAAGCTTTTCTTTGAAATTTTAATACACAAATTATAAATTCATTACTTTTCATTCATTTGCCATTTACCTACAATTACAAAACTCGGTCGTTTAGAATAATTACCACTAGTCCTTTATGTAATCCAACGACGCCTAGTGTTTTTGAATGACGAGCTCATATATCCACATGATAGTGTTTAGTTGAACAATAAATTTTTAAAAACATTTTTCTCATATTTATGTTTTAAAATGCATATAAACATATAAAAAAATACATAAATCTGCAAAAAAAAAATCATATAGACTCATGTTGTTGTCTTTACGAAAATAAGAATATTTGAATGAATCCATTCTCAACTTTATAAAATTTTTAAATTGTACTCATATTTAATTATACTTGATCTAATTTTATTAATAATTTTCTGTTGCAAGTATTTCCCTCTAATTCTGAAATTAGGAACATTAGGAGTATGTAGTTTTGTTAATCATTTAAATTCATTCCTCACGTAAACATTAAAAAAAAGTTTTACAGAATTGTTGCTCTGCCACATTTAAGTATCTCAGCTCATTATTATTTTACTCCTTGGATTACAATGAGGATTCATACTAATTATGGTAAGTGGCTGAATTTTATAATTGCCCCAGATTGAAATGCATACAATTAATGAGTTTATAATTTGGCTATTGAAATTTCAAAAGAAAGCTTTATTCTTAGTAATGTGATAATAGTTTATGTAGTATATTAAAATTTCTGTTTAATACAATTGCTCTATAAATAGCATCATTTAACAAAAAGTTTAACAAAGGATATGTGTGATTTTCTTAGGAACGAATTTTAGGATGTTTCTTACCTGTGGGTAATTATAATAATAATATTTATTGAAACTAAAGGTAATGAACTCACGAAGTATTACTCTTTTGTTTTCTAATACATTTCCTATTTTAAAAATAAATTATATACAAATAAAGTAAATAAAATTTAATAGGAATAACCCAGCAATTAAAATAACTTGATTTGTTATTCATACCTTACTTGATTATTTTTAAACACAAAATAAGAGCTTTAGTTTTAAAAGTCACTTGATCTCAAGCTGTAAAACAGATATTTTAATTCAAACTGGGTTCAAACCACAATATTAAAGGTTTCCTTTCGATATCAAATAATCTTAGATCTACCTAATTTGCATAATTGCGAAGGGTTTTACAACTGTATACCCCAATAAATCATTTACCTAGAACAGCTGACGCCAGCCGAGCGCGCACCTATGCAAATGGTGAGTAGTTCTGGTAGTCACTACGCTGTAGACGACGACATTAAATAAGTCGGCCAGTGTACATTTAAATTAAATTTGTATTTGTAATATGTAAAGTATTATTTTTTTACAGTTATAAGAGTTAGTAACAGTTTAACCAAGTTATCTGTAGATATTAGCTTTATTGTTTTTGTTTTTTGCGTTAGAACATAAAACACATCCTTTTGCGTCGTAGGAATATGATTATCCTTTTTGAGTCGAGTAACATTGCATCATGACGCAAGTGGTAATATCGCTCGAAAATCTTTAATCATTACTGGAGGTAGATTTTTATTATAAGACACACAGGGTAAACGGAAACTATTGTATTGTACTTAGTTTTATTTTGAGTAATTACATTGTTTATACATTCAGTATACATTTTTATTTTCACTAAGTTCTATTAAATCCATATATTTTCCACAAAAATTGTGTTCTTGTTTGTAATGGCCAATGAACTCTTAGTTTATTATTCCATGCTGGTGAAGGAAAACTAAGCTAAAGTGAATGGATGTAGATTTACACGGAAATAGAAACAATCTTATCGTCTATATTTCTGGTACATACAAAGTTGGATGATGTATAACTGCCTTCGATTAAAAGGTTTCTCTCTAACAAAGATGGTTTGTTAATTCATTTACACTATTATATGCGGACTCCGCTGTTATT